>JAVSBV010000089.1:1670886-1681269 GCA_033117975.1 Parotocinclus spilosoma
CTAGACTTAAAGATTTGGAGTGTGTCTGAATCTCTGACTAAAGTAGGAAGTTTATTCCATAGCTGAGGGGCCAAATATGAGAACGCTTTTCCCCCTGCTGTTACTTTTTTAATTCTAGGTACTAAAAGAACCTAGAACCCCGCTTCATTTTGCTGGCCAGTTATAGTAGGGTGCTTCCTAAATCTCTCCAGCACAGATGTAGATGGTCATAAGCCATTTACATAATAACACATCATAAATAAATTGCAAGTCTTGCTAACATTGATTATGGGGTTCTACCCCTTGACCCACTGACCAGTTGTCATAAGAGAAGCCATGCCTGATGGAAGGACCAGCACACTGTGCAAATAAAGCCACAGAGATGTTCTCTACTACCAAAATGCTCCTGACGCATTTTGTATCATGTCAGCTTTTTACATAATGGCTTGTTTACCAGAAGGGATTTTAGTTGTGAAAACTCAAAAAACTGTGAAAATCATTGAGACATTTGATATTTTTCTAAAATATTGAATTCCAGCAAGATTAATGAATAACATAGACACATTGGTTATTAATGAATAACATAAACACATCGCTGCATTTAAATGAAATTGATGGGAAAGTCAAATTGCATGCAGTCTTAAAGCAAATGCATGTGCCCCTGTGAAATACTAAATATGGCCAGAACCACTTTCAGCAAAATAAAGCAGGGTTACTTCATTAACACTCTGTCACAAGCATATCATTTAAACGTCTTTATGTTTCTGTGCATGTGATTTCTTAGCTCCAGCTGCAGCTAAACCAGGATCTTAGCTTCCTGAGCCAAGATGAAAGCTCATCTAAGACCAAGCGTGGCATTCTTCCCAAGCATGCCACCAGCGTCATGCGTTCCTGGCTTTTCCAGCATATTGGGGTGAGTGTATTAGGATTAACTTTTTTAATGTAGTGTCTTGTACTAAACCAATGGCCAACAGAAATGTAGTACTGTGCAAAAACTTAGGCCACCATTAGATTTGATGGTTTAGCTATGGGTAATGGATATATATAACATATTGTCATTCATTTTACCACAAAATTTCAAACTTGGATTTGTCACTCCATGATACTCTCTTCCACTGATCTTCATTCCAGTTTTAACATATCTTACCTTTTTCACCCTGTTCCCCTTTTACAAAACTGGTTCCAAGCTGCTATGCTTTCAAAAAGACCATTCCTGATCAAGCTTCTTTGGACTGTAAGGGTCAGCTTGGTATCCCAGTGAAGCTAATAGATGATGCTACTGCTTAACTGTAAGGGAAAGTGACACTAAATACTTACCACTATAGCCTAAATAACCTGTTTTTTCTGATCGTTTCCAATTGTTTAAATCTACATACAAATTCATTGCACTTTCGGCTTGTACTCTCATAAAGAGATAGACAAATACATATACAGGATGGTACCAGAACAATGGGCTATCTGATCTAATGGTGGCCTATGACTTTTGCACAGTACAGTATTTCTCAATCAACAGCCCCGAGACTTGTTTTCATTTTGTAGTCGTACTTTATTTTAAATGATTGTTCAGGTTTTGTTGCCATATAATTGTCAGTCAGGTTTGGATTTATATGTCTATTTAATGTTGCAACAGCTTATCATGACAGGAGCAAGGTTACATCAATAGTAGTCAGACACATTCATACTGGGAAAATTCAAAGTGACCAATGTAATCTAACACAATGCCCCTTCTTAGGTGAGTTGGACATCAATGGGGCAGTTGTTAGTGCTGTTGACTCACAGCTCCAGAGACCCAGAGTCCCGGCTCTCTCACTGGCCATGTGGATTTTGCATGGTCTCTCCTTATGTAATCTGGGTACTCTATTTAACAACCACATTCCAAAGACTTTTAGGTTTATTGGCATCTCCAGAATAAGTGTCACGTTGTGTGTGTGTGTGTGTGTGTGTGTGTGTGTGTGTGTGTGTGTGTGTGCGTGTGCGTGTGCGTGCGCGTGCGCGTGCGTGTGTGTGTGTGCCTCAGACATGGATTAAGTGAGTATTCAAAGAGAGTGAAGGAGTAAGTGAGTAAGTGAGTAATAAAGGCGGCGATTATGTTAAACAGTATATCCCATATGAATAGAAAATGACTTGTGTGAGTATTATGTTTCGATTAATATCTATGTATCAGCATCTACACCAGAGTAGATAATGATTGGGTATATAAAGAAGGATTATGAAAGGGATGGCAGACACATGATGGCTGAAAGCGGGTTTTTACACACACCCATGTACACACACAAACTCATCCAGTTCCCTCATCTGACTAGAGCACTGGAGGAGCCAAGAAAAGGTCATCAGTGATGAGGAGATCAGGCCTGCCCTAATAAAACATCTCACAGCGAGACATTGTTCTAATGAGATTGTATGACAATCACTTGCACATAAGTTTTTTTAGGTGACATTCAGATATGATCTGTATTATAAATTATTACTAACCTCAGCCAACAGAAAAAAACATAAGATTGGCAAAGTCAGTGTGTTCTGTATCCTAACCCTGTGGAGTGTATCATGCTGCCTGTTAGACCCTGGATTGTAACACAGAAAAGGATATGGAATGGTAGAAGACATGAGAGAGACACAATATGGAAATGCTGGTAGTGTGTAATATGTATTGTCTATGATAACACAGTGGTACTTCACCTTCGAACTTGTCGTCTTCGGTTCTCAATCCAATTTTGCTCTTGTCATTTACTCCATACTCAGCACACTTGCTTAATTAACAATTCAGTACACAGTGATTGAGATTCACAATAGTTTTTGCTTAGTGAAGATCCCCGCTGTTTTTATCGTGCTTTTAATGGTATTGCAGAATTGTGTTCTTTGTGCAAATGAAATGCCAAGGGACCCTAAAATGATTAGTACTGACAGCCAATCGAAAGGAAAACAGGAACTGAATCCCATAGAACACAGACAGGTAGTAGCTATGCTAGAGTTCACTGATAGAGTAAGTGTTTTGCTTTGACTTCTCACTTTTAATTCATTACTCACTAAATTACATTTTTCAACACTTTATTATAAAATAAACTTTGTGTTAATGATTTCGGCCAACGGAAGGTTTATTTTAGTGTGAACGTGTAACTATGGTACAGCATAGGCTATATGAATATAACATATCCCCATCATAAATCAGGCAGCAACTGTACAATGCAACTCCATTATTGCATATAATGCCTCATATAGTGTGGAGTTATCTGGGAGTCTGGTATGGAATAATTTGCATTATTCCTTATGGGAACATTTTTTTGGTGCTTGACAAGCCATTTAGAATGAATTGCAATGAGAACTGAAGTACCACTGTATGTTAATTGTTGTTTTAAAGATTTGCGTGCTTAGATTATTGAGTATGTTACTCACTTTGCAAAAAAACAAACAAACATTAGTCCTTTGATTAGAGGGCCCATCACTGCAGATACTGGGTACAAGAAGTAGCCATGGGCTGCCAGTTGTACGGCTATGATTGACTGCAGGATTGTGCACATGATGGCAGCCAACTTGTTGAATTCATTTATATTTGCCTTTAGCATCCATATCCCACAGAAGAGGAGAAAAAGCAGATTGCCCTGCAGACTAACCTCACCCTCCTGCAAGTCAACAACTGGTGAGTTGAATACTCTTCACTAGCAATGACGTAGAAACAAATTTTAAATTTTAAAATTAGTTTTAACCCCTTGTTTCATTGGTCACTTTTAACTGGTTAGTCACGAGTGCTCTGCCACCTACTTCCCATTTGTTTTCCATTGGGTCAATTACAGTGTCAGGGGATGATCCCATGTCTAGTATCCCCTTCCTCAAAAACAGTCATTCTCTAATCTAGTGCAAAGTCCATTTAGAAGAGCAAAGGCTGTTGTAGCAGCAAATGCCATACCAATACAGCTGATTTAGATTTTTTTGGGTGTCCACAAACATTTATCTATATAGCAGTGTTGATTTTGACAGCAAATTTTTATTTAGTTTTAGTCTTAGTCTTGTGATTAAAATGTAATTGGATTTTAGTAATAATTTAGTTATCTGAATTGTTTTTAGGTTTAGTCTTCTAATTATCATAAGAATATAGTCGACTACATCTATAGTCAATTCAGTCGACTAAAATATAAAGGGTGTAAAATGTGAATACTTTTCTTCAGTTCTCTTGAATTATTAAAATCATTATATACACTTACACGAAATGAAAAATGTATTAACCAATGATGGAATATTATTAATGTTTGAAATACCAATATTTTTTAACAAACATTATTATTGACCTGACCTTGCATATTGAGCAGAACAATAAAATATTGATTATGGGTAGGTTTGTTATGCCTGAGAAATAAATGCAAGTAAGTTGTTAGCTCAAATCGTCCAATCATAAGCCAGCTTTATCAAACCCGATGATAGAGTCATCTACTAATCTGGCATTCATACTGTGAGTTTGGTATGATTCATAAGGTTTTTTAAAGTGTAACAAGCAACGAAACATGAAAAATGTAAAAGTATTAAATTCATCAGAAATATGTAGTGAAGTAAAAGTAGAAATAGGAGAAAAAACTAATACTCCAATAAAGTAAGATTACTGTATTTTAGTACTTAAGTAGAGTACTTAAGTAGTTCTACTTCATTACTATACATCTCTGGAAGTAGTTATGATTGGATGTTTTCCTAACTTGTCCCTGCCTTTCACAAAGCTAATTTAGTTCTGATTGTACGTCACCTATGCCGAAAATTTTCGTCTCGTTTTTATTCGTTGATGAAAGTGTCAATTAATTCCGTCCTAGTTTTAATCGTTGTAAGTAGTTTTGGTTTAGTTATCGTTTAGTTTTTGTCAAGAAGAAAAGGTTTGTTGACGAAAACTATGATGAAAATAGATTGTCAACTAAATTAACACTGGTATATAGTGTACATTTGTTAACAATTTACAATTTGTAACTTTTCCAGTTGAAAACACTGATAACAGATGCTGATTTAAAATGTTTGAAGACCACAAGGCTTGTGTTCGTGGCCAGATGGCAGTTTGTGTGCCATAACAAAACAATTTTTTTTTTTAATAGTTTTAATGTTTTTAAGAGAAAAGGGGAATAGGCTTTGAATAATTCCCCCTAGAAGACTGCCCATGATCATGCCAATGTGATTAAGTTGCATTTATTTAACCAGCTAAATGTTTTAAAAAAAAAATAAATTTCTTTAGCATTTTATGACTGTAAGATTAAGACCATACTGTAAATTCTTCTGAATTGTCATACCCTTTTCAGGTTTATTAACGCACGAAGGCGGATCCTGCAGCCCATGCTGGACGCCAGCTCATCCGATGCACCCAAGAACAAGAAAAAGACACCACAGACACGTCCACTGCAACGTTTCTGGCCCGACACTCTTGCATCCTCAGTCTCCCAACAACAGGTTGCCATGGAGGATGGTATGTCCTATATGTATTTATATCAGTACAATGAGGCTTGCACTGGTGCTTCATAAGGCTTTGAATGCAATAAGAAATAAGTGCATTTTTAATTTAGAATGTTTAATGGTTAGATACTAATCATCAGGAAACACTTTTCAAATCCTAAGGCAATATTTTGCAAACTCCTGAAGGTTTTTTATCCACTGTTTACAGTGTGGATTATAAATAAATGAGCAGTTTGCTCAAAAAAGAGGAGCAAACTAATGTGTCATGTTGATGGGCAGACCTCATATCACTACATTTTATGAGTGATTACTGCACAAACCATTTCATAAGAATTAAAAATTGTCTGAAAAACGTTGGTTGCCAAAACCTTGCAGTATTGTGGTGCTTTAACACCACAAATGGTTTAGAATACTGCATTATGAGCCAGAAGGTTCAAGGTTTAAAGGTGCCACCTTTGGGTCCTTGTGCAAGTCCATTATTCCACAGTTTGAATTGTAAGACTATTTCATTTTTAAGTATGGATGTGCAACATGTATAGTCTATGATGATATCTTATTTGTAGTTTGTGACATATGAGCTGACATTATAGCATATGTCAATCACAAACACACATTAAGAGTTTACATATTTATGACATTGTTTAGACTGGTGGGATAGACTACTGTGCATGCACTGAGTGCACGCAGCGTCCCAGCACCACAAGATGGCATTCTACCTAAAAATGTATGAGTAAAATTAAAAATGAGTGAACAAACAACTCCAGGAGATAAAATACTAATATTACTTTGTGGTCTAGAGGAAATGCTGAGGAAGCGCACGTCTTTCATGAAATTTGAATTCACTTTCTGTATGCACAAAAGTATGGAGCATTAATAAAAAATCACACATACAGTGAATATCAAGTACAATGTTCCCTCGTTTATCGTGGGGGTTACGTTCCAGGACCCGTATTTAATGACAATCAGCGAAGTAGGGACGCTATATTTACTTAAGTATTTATACACTATTTTAGATGTAGAACTTGCAGAAGGTTTGGGTGGCATCGTCTGGCATGAATGAATTCAGTCTATAATGAAACTTTCACAAACAGTAAACACAACACCGCAGATAAAAACTTGTCATGTCGGTAAGTAGGGACTCAGGCGGGCGATGCTCTAGTGTTACTTCTCGTCTTTAGTGAGTATTCATCCGCTGAGTAAATACACTATTTACTAATTTCTAACATTCCTTTATTGTTAGAATTAGTGTTTTTAATATATATGTTTTTATAAATTTTGTGATTTTTTTAAATGTAAAAGTTAATGAAATACATGTATACTTCTATGTTAACTATACCACACGCATGTGCAGATCAAGGTCCGCAAAACCCAGTGAAACAGCGACTAAGCCATATATTTTTACCATTAATATTTTTTGAAAACCCGCGATGCACCGAGTGTGTAAAAGGTGAATTGCGAAGTGGCGAGGGAATACTGTATATAGTTTCATTTTCCAAATGTTATAAGTCCATAGTTTTAATATTTTACTAAACAACATGTCATTGCTGTGCTCAGGTACCATGGTATCAGTTGGCATGGTAACTGGAGAGGACGGACTGCAGACGCTGTCATCAGACGGAGCAACGCTGGCCATGCAGCAGGTGATGATGGGAGGCCACAGTGAGGACGATGAAGAAGAGGACGATGAAGAAGAAGAAGACAATCTATCCCACTCTGACATGAGCAGGCTAGGCCTGGAAACCAGCGACTCACTGTAGGAAAGAGTAATCCGATTTACACCCTTACACGTTTCCCCCGCCACACACACTGACAGAGATGTAGCACGATGCATTAAAGGTGGTTGCAAAAGAGATAGAGAGTGGAAAAGGAATACGAGAGGGAAAACACGAAAATTAAATGAAAGAAAGACAGATATTATCTCACTGTGCAGTTCAAGTGCATGGTCATGTATGTGTACTACATTATGGATTATCAAGTTGTCAAACAGCTTGATAAATAATAGATTGGAAGGCTCAAAGCCATACACGCCAAAAATGCAACTCACCTACAAACACACTCACAGAGCCACAAAAATAAAAAGCACAATCGTGTACTACATGTCTGGGGTTTCTTGCACAGTGAGGATATGCATTGATTTCATTTCAAAAACCCGATCTTTTTGTTTGTATGCTTGTTCTGCAGCACAAAGGAAACCTCATGCACTTTTTTGTATGTAACTGTAAACCGCTGTGTTAAAAATAGCCAAAAAAAAAAAAAGACGTGAAAAAACATAGGTCAATGCTGGATGATTTGGCTTTACTTGTCCTTGTGTGTTTGGATGAGATTGTGTCTCTTGCATGCCTGTGTTTGCAGATTTTTCAGGCACCAGAGAAGACGAAACTATTTTTGTATTTACACTGTTAATCGGTGCCCCTTTGCTTTGGCTCAGTGTCGCTGCGTCTTTGGTAAAGGACAATTTATGTTGGCAATGAAGTAAGTCACTCCTTTTGATATGATGGCCCAGATTTTTGGGGGAATTTTGATAATGCTTAGTACCTGAAATACAAAGAATGAGCCCTTGCAATATTACCAAGCTGAAGCAGAACACAAGGATTACACAAGAGTTTTTTTCATGAACTAAGACTGGCCTCATTTTTGGTATAAAAAAAAAAATAGCAGCACTTCAGTCTTGGTCTCCATGGGAACTCCCTTGCGTAGAAAGCGATCATGTTAATTAATTATGCCTGCATTAAATCTGTGCGTTTCATTACAGTTTCTAACAGGTGCTTGTCGATTTCCCTTTGAAAACAGCAGAAAATGCTGGATAAAACATGGCACATGAAATATTACAGGAATATAATATTGTTAGGTTGAAAGAAGGTTTTATGCAGTTAACTACTACTATAATATTTAACCGAAGCTACTGTTAAAGGTTACTTCTGCATTTGTGCTTAAAGTCAAACACTTAAAGTTGTCAAGCTACCTACAAATGACTGAAGCAAAATATTTAGCCTAGCTAGAAGGTACCCACTAAGACTTTAAATAATGTAAAGGTATATTGCCTTGAAACAAGACAAACTATATGAAATATTAATATTCTCCTCAGATGTGCTGATGAACTTCTAAGATATGACTGTTCAATCTGAATTACATTTCTATAAATTTCAATAAAGTTCAATTAAAATGGCATTCTAATTAATATGAACTAAATAGGATCTGCTATATTGAGAAATGTCAGTACTGGCAACCTGAGGGACCAACTTAAAGAAACAGTTTGCCTGAAAATCATTGATCCTGACTTTAATTTTAATTTAATATTGTATTTAATTCAATGACAAGATTTACAGCTCTGAAAAAAATTAAGAGACCAGTGCAAAATAATCGGCTTCTCTGGTTTTACTATTTGTCGATACTGTATATGTTTGAGTGAAATTGATGTTTTAATAAAATAATCTAAATAATATATTGATTTGCAGTAATGTCAAGAGCATTTATTTTTCATTTATATGAAAACTGGTCAAAATATCAAGGAAGATGTCGTCGTATTTTGACCGTATCTTGATTAATAATACGAATAATTATACAAAGAAAACAATCAGTGTTTCAATCACAGCTTTCGTGTCTTGTACTTTTTCTCAATAAAGACCATTTGGTACCATTTTAGTACCTTTTTAAGTGAAATGAGGTGTGTCTGTGTTGGAATTCATCAGATTTTGATTGGAATTGCAACATGTAGATATGCTGATTCGATTGGTCTCTTAATTTTTTTCAGGTCCTTATATGCTGTTTTGGTCCTAAGGGAAAGCTGTCAAGAACATGTTAAAAACAGTACTGAAAACAAGTGTGTTTGTTAAACTTAAGGAACAGCTGGTATTTATTAATAATGTCAGAAACAGTCCAACCAAATTGGATTCAGGATGACTTTGGATCAAAAACAATCATAATTACTCAATTTATCTGCATTATTGCACTGGAAAGGTCAAAGGCTTACCTTAACTGAGCCTCCCTGTCTTCTAATCAACAGCACATGTTCAGTCACAGCCAAGCAAAGACAATTAACAGTTTGAGTATGTAAAGATTTTTGCATGGGTTTGTACTTTATTGCTGTAAAGAAACAAACAAAACAAAAAAAACACTATTACTTACATGCCTTGTATAATTTACAGTAGGAGACAGGTAGGCCTACAGACTGTGTGAAGTTACACAGTGTAAACTATCAAGAAAAAAATGTACAGTCAGCCAGTTTGAAATTTTTGAATCCTTCACTTCTGGCATGGCCCGTATCACATAGAGTAAAACTGTATCCGTTATGGTTTTTCTGTTTATTTTGATTGCATTTTGCCAAATCTTTAAACCGGTTTCTAAAATCCATCCATTTCAATGTATGATTTCTAATCTCACAGGATAGGTTGCTTTCAGTTTACTTTTGTTTATTTCTTCTCTTGATGTGGTTTTATTTTTAGCCGTTGCCTTGTGTACTGAAGTGGTTGAGGTCAGAGCTGTTGTGCTGAGCTCAGTGTGTTTTGCATGGTGGATTTCCACATGCTGCATGTTTCCCTGCAAGCTTTAGGAACAACACCTCACACGGATACACTAATGTGACATTGACAGGACATGGCTAACAATGAGTCTGTATGGTTTAGTGGGCATAAATGCTAACTAGTCCCCACTAGCATCATTTATTCATGACTAATTTTTTTTTTCAGCTAAAACAGTCTTTTAAACCTCGATCAGTTTTTCAAGTTACTCACACTGCTTTTCATACTTGTGCTTACGTTTGATGTTTGCCTTCCTCTATTTTGT
Organism: Parotocinclus spilosoma; assembly: GCA_033117975.1. NCBI lineage: Eukaryota > Metazoa > Chordata > Actinopteri > Siluriformes > Loricariidae > Parotocinclus > Parotocinclus spilosoma. The sequence continues at coordinate 1,681,063 of JAVSBV010000089.1, forward strand.
AATAAATTCAACAATTGAATACAGTGTGTTTGCTCATGATTTATATCATCTTTAGGCCAGACTTTTTTATTGCTTGTTTTGCGGATCCACCAGCGATCATATTTGAAAAATACAAAGAAAAATTATAATACTTTTTTGGGTATTTCTCGGATCCGCCACAGCACCAATGGTTGAAATAAAAAAATAAAAATATGTGTATGTATGTAT
>JAVSBV010000089.1:1687311-1698978 GCA_033117975.1 Parotocinclus spilosoma
TCGTACAATAAAGGTTTAATAAACATTTAATATGTTACATAACACGTCCCGTCTTGTAACATAGGGCATGTTCATTTAATCGGATCAGCCGGTTACTAGGACCAAAACGATTGAGTCCCGATGAGGTCCCATTAACTGGAATCGACTGTATATTATTATATGTAGAATATTGGTGCTTACATTGTCAAGTAATGAAAATGCGATTAAAGAGGTTAGATGTTAGATGTAAGCCTAGATGTAAGATTTTCTTTGAGCTGGGCATAAGAAATGCATTTGAACAACATTGTTTTGGAAGTGGGTTTGTTTCCAGTGTACTCTCATTTTTTTTTTATTTCCCAGAAAGGATGGGTGTGAACAAAGAACTATGAACTATGCTTACCTTATTTGATTTTCATTCAAATCGAATTCTTAGATTTTCTTAAGTGATGGCATGAACAAAAGCTTTCCCCACTTATTTGGATCGTTTTTCTTTACTGTACATTTTGTCTCTGTTACAGGTGATGGGCTTTGAAGTGGACTCCATCAACTCAGTACAGTTCTCCAACCATACAGGTGTGTTTGGAGTAGGCATGAAAGTGTTGCAAATTATTTTAACCAGTAACAAGTCTGCTTATTCAGTGCTTAATGTATAGAAACCCAAAAATGTGATAAATAAAGTCAGTACCAATCAACAAGGTTCTAGATATGAATAAATATAGAAAATAGTTTTCATGAAACACCTATATGCATCTGGCACTCTTACCAGCAGACTGTTGCAGCATTAAGGAGATGCAGCCCATTCAGGCATCTTGGAAACCAATACACTGGTATGACAGCTGAGATGCAATATATCCAAAAATATGTGGACAACACTTTTAAGTAGTGATTTAGGCTAATTTTTAGACAAACAGTCGCAGCAGAATGGGCTGTGCTGATCACCTCAGTGACTGTAACCATTACTTTCATAGGTTTCCACCTCCAAGTTAGTCAGTTTCTGGCTCTGCGCTCCTTAAACAAAGCCCATAAAGACATTGTCTAAAAACCTGCATACACAGATATATCATTTTAATTCCAACAGACAAGGTAAGGATGAATTTTAATGCCGACTGTGATTCAGGTCTTACTGTCCAACATCAATGTTGTGCCTAAGATGTGAATGCAAAGAAGAGCTAGATTATGGTGTGAATTTAGAGTTTAGCACAACACTGGCTTTTTGCAACACTGGTGCTCTGTGTTATTTGTGCCAACGTTTCCAGCTCGTGTAATGAATACCACAGCATCGCACTCTGGATCTCCCCCGTTTATGATGAGGAGACGTTCTGACAAATCCAATGCAAATGGATAAAAATGGGCAAAACCTTTAGCACAAAGCTTAGTTTATATCAAAGTGCTTAATTTATCATGTAATTTATTAAACATTGCATTGAAAATGGAAATACAAAACCAAATTGGTTAGTCCATTAGTGGAGTGAGTACCCTGCTGCTCAGCTCAGTCAGCTGTCTGCTGCCCAGATGCCCAGAATCTGCGATAGAGTATTGTACTGTGTATAGCTTGCCTGGGGGAAAAACATTGAAATTTAAAATGTGTGTATTATCAAATTCCCATTATTGTAATGGTAAAAAACCTCACAGCAGACCAAAAGGGGGAGTACCTGTATTTCTTAAAGAAATATTTGATTTGAAAAAGTCATGTTTCAGACTTACGATAACATGAGCCTTGCCAGTCAGGAGTCTACGTGGTAAAATCACGTGTAGAATTTTCTGATCACGTCTAAAGACTGCGCTGACTGTGCTGAATTGTGTGTTTTGTACATTTCTACACATTGTAAGCAAGTCTGTGTGGGAGGTTCAGTATGTTTTGCAATTTCTTGAAAAGAAGTTCAAAATTGAAGTTTGCATATAGCTATTAACATTGGAAATTAATTAATTCATTACCTTATCTGCTTATCCTAGTCAGGGACACAGGAGAGCTGGTACCTGGCCGATGGCAAAGGACAGGAACCACCTTAAACAGGGCATTAACTTATCGTGGGGCACACATTGATACATCATTCAAAAGCTAAGGGTATCTTTGGAATGTGGGAGGAAATCAGGGTTTAAGGAGAAAACCCAAGCAGATGGAGGCCCAGGATCAGGATAGAACCGGAGGTCTTGGAACCTTAAGGTAGCAGTGCTAACCACTTCGTACCGCCACGCTGGAAATTTGGCAAGTGGAATGCTGCCAAGTTAATCACTTAGTTGCCTGGTATGCTGTGATGATTTGGCTAGAGAAATAAAGTGTGTGGTTTGTGTGTGTCCAGGATGCTCAGTATGCAGGACACAACTGGAGGTGATCTGGGGTCATAGAATGACTTTCACAGGCTAAACGAGTAAAAGAGAAGTAAGGATTATGATATGTGTCTGTGATTTTACTCTATATTACGTGTAAGTACAGTAGCGTTTAGAGATATGATCTGATATTACAGCAGAAGACAGTATCTAAGGGTGTTAGACAAGGGTTTTAGTTTCCAGTGCAGTTCAAATCTGCCTTACATATTTGCTCACCAATGATAGCTCTATCTAAGGAAGATCCCTTTCCTTACAAGTTTGAGGTAGCAAATGCATTCTTGCTTTGAAACCATTTTTTAAAATCTTTTAATTTCTCTGACGTTTATCCTCTTTTAGCTCTTTTCCGTTGACAAGATCCTGGGTTCTGGCCACAGTAGTACAGAGGCAGTACAACAGGCAGTACAGAGTGCCTGTTGTGGAAGCATTTCACACTTTTCCATTTGCAAAGCAGCTGGAACCAATTTAAGGACCAAGAGCCTTTGACATCAGTTTTTATTCATGACTGCCCAATAAAAACTTTTCTGTCAGGTAACTAGTGCCAACCTAAACCAACAGGAATGGAAATGCATCTCTGTGCCAGGAGTACGCTGGTCTGTATTAAGGGATTTTAACAAATAATAATTTCTATATTTAATATTTCCAATAATTACCATATTAATGTGAAGGCACAAATTTGTAAATGCAGCAAACCGACATTGGAAGCCTAAGACTGGTTAATAAGACAGCGTACCTGGTTACTGTACAGGGGGGCCTTGTGTGCCCTGTAGGATATTAATCCATGATGGTTTAGTGTGTAACTAACCATCATATTTGAGACTGTGGTCCCAGCTCTCTTTAAGTCATTGACCAGGTCCTCTTGTGTAGTTCTGGGCTGATTCCTGATCTTTCTCAGAATCATCCTTACCCCCACAAAGTTAGATCTTGCATGGAGTTCCAGACCGAGTTTCTTTCATTTTCGAATAATTGCGACAACAGTTGTTACCTTCTCACCAAGCTGCTTGTCTGTTGTCCTGTAACCCATCCCAGTCTTGTGCAGGTCTATAGTTTTGTCCATGGTGCTTTTAGACAGCTCTTTGGTATTAGGCATGGTGGAGAGTTTGGAGTGTGATTGTTCGAGTGTTTGGACAGGTGTCTTTTATATAGGTAATGAAACAGGTGCAATTAATAGAGGTAATGAGTTCAAACAGGTGCAATTAATAGAGGTAATGAGTGCAGAATAGGAGGGCTTCTTAAAAAAACCTAACAGGTCTGTAAAAGCCAGAATTCTTACTGGTTGGAAGTTGATCAAATACATATTTTATGCAATAAAATGCAATTTAATTCTTTAAAAATCATACAATGTGATCTTCTGGATTTTTTAGATTATGTCTCTCACAGTTGGCATCAGATGACATCTGCATGCGTTGTAGGTGGGAAAACTTTCGGCAATCGGCAGTGTATGAAATACTTATTTTCCCCATTGTATGTAAAATCCATAAAAAGTATCATTACATATATATTTAACACCTGAGACAAGAGGAGCAAGGAGCAATATATTTTGATAATGTTTTATATATTATATAATTATTATTATATATTATATTATTATTATTAGATTATATTTAGATTATATGTCTTCTACATATGGTCCAACTTTCCTCACCCTGCCATAACAAAATAAAACATAATTTTTTTTTCTTGGCCCATGTTTGTTTAAAAAACAAGTTCGCTACTCAGTCTGCAGTCTGTTCAGTTTCGGCAAAAAATGGTCATTTCTGTGCATCCACAGAAATCTGGTCCATTAGAATGTGCTCTCCAGCTAGGAGCACCGTGACTTCTTCATATTAATTAGCATGTAATTCGAGTGTTTCTTTAAAATTGCAGCACAGTATTTCATTTTATTGGATCATATGATCTATCATAACTGCCAAGCCAACATAGTCCATAAGATGACGTAATGGTTTGACCATGTTTTTTTTTTATTTGAGCATGAGCCAACTGACTGCACCTGCTGACACTGGAAGATGGAAGTTCCATTTCTGTCATTTGAACTGGACCGATTGTGGAAGGCTTATGGCATCGTCTCATAATGCAGAAAATATGATGATGAAAAATAGTATGTAATTTGGAATGACATAGTTCTTATTGGAATAGACAGATAAAGATTCCCCCTCCCAGTCATTAACACTGAACAACTACAACTACTATCTCATAGCATCATCTTGATCTCACAGATGACATTAATGTTCTCCATTCTTTTAGTTCTAGATGTAGGTGCAGTCTTAGGTCAAGGCATCTCTTTTGCTGTGGGAGTCAATGTTGTCTTTGGCCACTTGAGCTGCTCTCTCTCTCTAATTGAGCTTAAAGTGGTAGAACACAACGAGTATGAAAAAGCTGGTGCTGTTTTAATGATTGATCTTATTGTCAGAATCGGTTCCTCACTTTTGTCCAACCTGTAATTAGTGTATATTAAATATACAAGTACTAATAATATAAAAGTACATGCAAGAGGTAATGTGTCATTGTAATAATGGTCTTCATGTAGTATCAGTAGCACAACGAGCAGGCTGCCCCATGGTGATGGGGAGGCAGAGGATGTGTCAAATAATTAGGGTCTACGAATAACTGGCAGTCATAGAGGGTTTTCTGAATGGAAGAGCAGTCCTCTTTGGCAGAAATCTGAAGGTGAATGACGCAGAGGGATGTGCGTCTCTGTGTGAGAGAGCGTTTAAGTTTGTTGCGCTGATTGTGTGTGTGTGTGTGTGTGTGTGTGTGTGTGTGTCTGTGTGTGGCTCATTAGGATCTCGCAGCACATGGCATGGTCTCACACTCCATTTCTCTCATCTGGCCATCCTGAAATGGCTGTTATGGAGAGAAGAGAAAAATATGAAAAGCACAGAGACAGAAATAGACCATGAGTGAGAGAGGGAAGTAAAATGACAGGGAGAGGGATTGAGGGATTTTACAGAAAAGAGGGTAAATAACAGCAGGTGAGAGATTGAAATATTGGTAGAATGAGGGGGTTGGAATTAAAGATGTGTGATTCCAGTGCTATGTACAGATCAGTTGATTAGTAGATTGGGGGGGGGGGGTACATGTTGTTACAATACTAATACAACTGCTCTAAAAATAAATTATATAAATAAATATCCATCATGTTAAGCATTTCTGAGTCACTATTGTTAGCTAACCTGTTATATTCATGTTACGAGATGTGGTGGTTTTTGGTAAGACCCAAGGATGCGGGATAGACGAAATCCCACGACGTATAATAATAATGGGGAAATTATATAGAAGAACTAAAAAGGGATTAAGAGTGGAGCAAAAGGCTCCTGAACACAATAAAGCAAAAGGATGAAATGGCGCGCCACTGTGTTGTGTCCAGACTGGGAGCAATGTGCATACTGATTGTGAGAGGGCCAACGGGGCAGCCGTGCATAAAGCATGACTTGGGACATTCCACAAGTTGCGAGGCACGGAGGTAGTCAGAACGCCAGAGGGCAAAGGTGAGCTCGAACGCACACGTAGCGTGGGAAAGCCATGCCGGGGCGCGTATAATTCAAACGCGCAGCCGGGTGGCCACTCTACCTGAGGCGTGTCTCATTACGAGAGGGCAGTCAACTGGAGTGAGGCTCGTTGGGTGCCGACGACAGAGGAGCGTGAACTCAGGCGTGCGAGGAGCGCACGAGCACGGGGCGGGAGACCCTCAAAGTGCCCCTAAAAATACTAAATACCTCGGGGGTCAACAAACCCCCCCCCACCCCCACCCCCCGTACGTGTCCATCGGTACTAAAAGCCCCCGAAACGTAACCACTATCCCTAAAATGTGCATAAGTGCGTGAGCGCACCGGTGGTCGGGCGCAGGTACCGAATGGAGACGACCTGGCCCCGAACAGCTCAAAAACCAACACCTAAATAGCAGGAGAAGCAGCTGTTCGAAAACAGGTCGTACTTTGGACACTGGATATAAACCGCCTCACCGATAGCTCTGTAATGGCGACCGGCAAGGAAGGCCGAACGCTCCGGGGCGAAAGGTAGGAACCATAACACTTCATTTTGCGACCGTGTAAGTGGAAGGCTGTTCTTAAACATCATGAAAGCATATGAAGGAATTTATTGAAACTAATGTTTCTTCAATACATTATTTACAGATATAAGCAGATGCCCTCATTCAAAGAAACATTATTCATATTTCTGACAGGATGCACATATTGGAGCCTTGCATTAAAGTCCATGAAAATAAATTTATTTCTAACTGCTACAGCACAGGGTACCACTATAGTGTACAGGCCCTCATCTCAGTATCTTACAGCAGTCAGCGATCCGTTTCTTATCACGTGGAGCACTGTACAACCACCAATGCTGATGCCAGCCCAAACCATAATTCCTCCACCACCAAAGATGAATTCTCCCTGTTCACGCAAGATCAGGACATGATGATTGTCAGGCTACAAACTGAAAATATCACGGCCCAATGACGATGCTCATCAGCCCACTTTCTACAGGTTCTATGGTGTTCAGCAGATGAGTGCATATCCATCATCTAGTGGCAGCAAGAAACTGTTCCCGCAACTCTGTTGCATAACTGCACCTGCTCTTTGTTGCTGTTGTGGCAGAATGGGGTCCCGGCCCTAATCTTCTTTGGTCTGTTCCAGTCTACTGAAAGTGATTCCACAGTCTGCTAATCATGCTTTGGGATGTTCCAAGTGCTGTTATCACTGTTGTCCGTGTTTGAGCAGCTTTCAGTGGCTCTCCAAACTTTGCATTCAGGCAAATCATGTTTCAGGCATTGCAAGGGCTGGGAATGTTGAAGATCAGGCACTTTCAACCTTTTATGTAGTGCATTTTTATCAATTAAATAAAAGGGTTTTTTTTTTCGTCACATTTGCATTATAGATCAACTTTGACTTGTCATTTGCTTTTCTGATGTTCCTGTTTAATACAAAATATCAAATGTTTCTTTTCATCACTTCGTATTCATTTTGACATATTCCCAAATTTTTGTGAGCAGTGTATCATAGAACTTATAAACAATGAACTATTTGGAGAAAGTTCATGTTATTTTCAGTATCAGGTTCTAAATACGTTGCTATACGACGCTAAGAATATAGACTGGTACAGTGAGGGCTACATCTGGTCTGTAGGAGCATTGATGTTTAATATCCTGGATGACTGAACTTTTTGACAGAAATGTGAATAGAAAACATTTTTTTTTCAGAGTTTTTGTGTTCGTAACTAATAATTCTTATTATTTAAAGTTTTTATTTATTTTCACATTAGGAAGTATTAACAAATCAAAAACGCTCCCAGCCATGGAACTACCAACCAAAATAGCTTTTTAAATCTAAATATGTGTGCAGACTAAAGCTTTTCTTAAATCGGGTAAATACATTAAATGTTTTATTCATTCAGTTTTCATACTGAGAAAACTATTTTTAAGTCTATAACTTTTTTTTTACCTTTACTAATAAGTATTTGTATCAAATGCCTATTGTTAGAAAGTTTTATTTAAACATTCATTTTATTTTAACTGTAAGACTCTCACCTGACTGGATTTTGGAGGAGTTGCTGACTTTATCAAAACAGTTTTTTAATCAATCTACAGGTAGAAGAATAATATTGAGTTATAATTAACTATTAGCTTAATATAAGACATCTGTAAAATATACAGTCATAATAGAAAGAATCAGTCATTCATTCATGTCTGTCCTAAATACTGCAGTGTTTATTAAAGAGTTATTAAACTTTTTAATTGCCTTTTTCAGTAGAGTAACTTTCATCAATCATCAGGCTTCCTCTGCTAGCGTAATGCAGTTTCCACTAGTGCAGCAATGAATGTTCATTTTGGTTAAATTAATGTTTGAAACTTCCCTTCAAATAACATTTATGTCAAAATTATACTCTTCAGGAACCCCCACTCACACAGACACCTTCTCCCTTACACTCCAAGTGTTGTGTATTTTAGTAAAACAGTGCAGAGTGGTAGCCTGTATAAAACCAGCAAGAGACTAAGCCATTCAGATATTTATTGAAAATGCATTCCATCAGCTGGGTGCAGGTGCAAATGAGTCTTAAGAGACTTAATACTTGATGCTTAAATAATAAACAAACCCTATTATTTTAATTAATTGTATATTTTTATTATTGTGCTGTTCAGCCCAATTGCCAGAATACAGTGCTCTTAATCTGTGCTATGATAATGAATTTTGAAAACTGTTAGGTAACCAGTAATGCACAGCCTTCTTAAGCTCTTGCAGCAGTAACAGAACTAATATAGGTTTTGCTTGCACATGCACTCACACGACCTCTGACATGCAATCTTATGCTCTGTGAGAAGGAACCAAACCTAGATGAGTAAATAAAAGTACCATTAAAATAGAATTCATGCCAGCGGGTTGGTACGTTGAATGATATGTTTTTGTCATTGCAGCATGTGCTTTGTGTTCTGTGTTTATTTATGGGATTATTTATTGCTTGCTTATAATTTTCACTTCCAAAACTTTTCTCTCAGAAACTTTTTTTTTTTTCTGGACTGAATTGCTTATCCTGTGCCATGGCCAATCATATAAACATTGGCTAGCAACTTTAGAGACTCTAAAGATTCATTTTATATTTAGAAAACATGAGCGTAACCTGTTACACTCGAGGCCTAATAGGCCTAACCTGTTATACTTATGCTATATAACCTTTTTTTTTTTAAATGGAAATTCACAATAATTATAAAACATGCAGTAATGTACTGTTATGAACGTGTCTAGGTGAAATCTGTAACATTTTGTTGTCGGATGAACCTGACACTTTACTAAAAATGCATTTATAGACAGTCCTACCGCTAATTGGCTGTTAAGGTGATTGAATGTTTACGGCCGCAACTTCTGTAGTTAAAAGACAGATTTTAAAATTCCTTTTAAAAAATGATAATTTTCAAGATCTTGATCATTAAACCAAACTCATACCTGTACTTAAGTAACTTTGCATGATAATTTGAGTTTTTTAATTATTTGTGCTGGACGGTAGCCGAATTCTGGTTTTAAGTTCTGGCATTTTCATGGTATATCAATGTTTTTATGAGGCATGAATAAAAAACTGAAAAAGAATATGAGAATCATAATTTATACAGTGAATTGTTTGTTTTATATTGTGTAAACTTAGAAATAAAAAAAGAACTTTCCCCATAATACATACACCTTGTATCCAGTGTTTTAATCATTGCTCTGAACCCTTGACTGGATCGTTGCTGTGAGTGTGATGTCCCTGCACTGCTTTCTTAAGAAAATGCCTTCTCCAGTGATGGCTGACCATTTGGCATCCCAGTTTCACTGGTATTACTGTCTAAGGGCATTTAAACTGGCTTGAAAAACTAGCTATTTACAGCCTTCAGGTCTGTCAGATTTCTAAAACCAAACTCCGTAAGACTCACCCCTGGGTGGTGATGTGACTCGATGCGTAGCACGGTAGCCTCACAGCAAGAACGTCCAGTGTTGCTCCCAGGTAGTTTAGCCTGGATCCTTTCTGTGTGAAGTTTTCATGTCCTCTCCGTGTCCTGCTTTCTTGCTCTTCTTTTGTATCGCCAGTCTCACTTTCTTTATCCTCCATCTTTGTTTGTCCATCTGTCCTTTTATTTAACAGAACTTCTTCCAGCTGTAAACAGACTGCTGTGCTGTGCTTTGCTAGGGCTAGGCTTGGCTGTGCTGTACACAACGTGCTGATCGGCAAAGCCATTCTGCGCATGATTCAGTGGTGCATTTATCAGCAAACAATTTTATATAAAGTGTTACAACTGATGTATAAACCAGTTAACGACTCAGCACTATTGCCGATGAATTGTTCCATCATCGCATGCATGTTTTTTTCTTGATGTTTTTTAGATGATGTTTAGCCGAGTCATTATTTTATATTACTGTATGTTTTCCTACTCTTTTTAATTCTTGGGTACGAAGGACTCAAATGCGACCTACGAATGACTGCTGCATTGTGTCTCTTTGAAGCACTGTGATATTCTTTTTAGCTATGATAATTTTACATTTGAAGGATCTGTGTAAGTCCAGTGAATATAGAATGCAAAGCCTTTGTGGCTCAAAAATGTACAGTATTGCTACCGATACCTCATTGGGAATTAATCTTCTGTGTATGAATAGGTATATATTGATCTGCGTGTAAATTGTCTGGGTGATGTATGTGGGATTTTGTATAGGCTGGAGCTGTGCATGTGTATTTTCTTGGATAAAGACATTGCTGAATTGCAGAAGTAAGAAAAGATGACAGGAGGAGGTCTAATGACAAAAAATCCCTTCACACCCACACTCGCGCAGACGCACACACACACATGCATGCGCATACAAAGACGGTGACTCTTTAGTCCCTCAGGCTTTCTTCTGCCCTGTTACTTAGCAACAAGAAGCATGTCATGTGACCGGCTTGGTGATTCACCTGAATCGTGACATCACGGCTTCCCACGGCAACAGTAATCATCTCTCATGAAGCGGTGAACCCTCTGTGCCAATACACATGCCACTGTGTGTGTGTGTGTGTGTGTGCGTGTGAGTGTGTGAGAGAGAGATCTGGTCTTAATGTATCCATTTATTCACACAGGGGTTTATGCTCTAAAACAAGTATTACTGAGTATTAAGTATTACTGAAAATAAATCAAATTTCTTTCGATTATTTCTGTAAAAAAAAAAAAAAAAATCAATCCATGTCTTCTTATCAATTTGTATTCACTGGTGACTAGATCTGTTGTTCACCAGCGTTTTTAACTATCATTTCTACTGGTTATGGTTCATTACCAAGAAGAACTATTTCAACACCCATTTTTGAGAAATAAAGATATAACATGGTCTTAAACCTTCTTATAATGGAACCTTGAAGGCACTGGTTGAATTCTGTCATTCTTATCTATCACTGCTTGGTTTTCAGGTTACGCACATTGGAAGGGGCAGGTTGTGACAGCGGATGAGCTCCATGTACTCTATGAAGGAATCAAGCTCAACAATGTCAACCAATATGACTATGTCCTCACAGGTAGGTAAGAGAATTAGGGTCATGAGACATGACAACTGGCAGCTATGGTGGCTTAGTGGAAATGGGAGCATCTTCAAACCAAGTTAGCATTCTACCTGGTCGGGTTTATATATATATTGGAATTAACCGTACAGTCGCAACCGACCCTCGGTCACTCGATGGATCATCGATCTCCACACATTTCTGTCCTTCATCGATGTGATCCATGAAGTATTTCGATAGTGGAGTAGTTTGCCATTGCTTTCTCCACCCCTCCCCATTTATCCGGGCTTTGGACTGGCGGGCAGCTGTTTCCAGTTACACGGCTGGGGTGTTTTGCATACACAAGTCAATGACAATTTGGAGATGCCAATTAACCTA
>JAVSBV010000089.1:1711057-1723792 GCA_033117975.1 Parotocinclus spilosoma
TGTGTGTGTGTGTGTGTGTGTGTATATATATGTGTGTGTGTGTGTGTATATGTGTGTGTGTGTGTGTGTGTGTGTGTGTGTGTGTGTATATGTGTGTGTGTGTGTGTGTGTGGTTGGCATGTGATTTCGTGCCTAAGTCAGCTGTTCTCAATCTCACTTTGTTTTTACATATCCGGAGGAACAATACTTCTCATTTATCATTCTTGGTTTTGGGTAAAAAAAAAAGATGCTCTCTGGGATGGAAAGGTTATAATCGTGCACTTTACAAAAATGTTTAAGCTGGTAAATGGTTAGGGATGATAGATGAAGGTATGATGAAGGTACTCTAGGTACAGTATTCGCAAACATTTAAAAAAAATAAACGCTCCTCGCTAGTTTTACAGTCACCTGCTTCATGTTGTACACATTCTTAGCCACTAGATGGCGCTAATAGGCAAGTCAAATACATAACAGGTTACAAGGCTGTAAACACCGCCATGCCTTTGGTCAAAACTATACTGTTCACAAAAATTAGGGGATATTTTAAAATTGAATATCCCTTAATGACACATCCCCTTAATTTATTATCAGTGTAGTAAGCTATTACAATAAACGCTGCAAATGTAAAATTACACCATCTTCTTTTCATTCTTAATGGCAACTAACGTCTTATGAATGACACTACCTTTTGAAAAATAATTTTTTATATATGTTTTTGTGAAAAAAATGAGGTAGAAGCCTAAAAACCGGGAACCAACGGTTCGCCCTGATTGTCCCTCAATAGCAAACAGAACTACAAAATGAAATTATCCCCTAACTTTTGTGAGCGGTTTATTTTGAAACAGAAAGGTTGAGACAGTAGACTAACCCTTAAAAAGCAACTTAAGCACGAATTTATGCTGGCCGTAAATGCAAACTTGAAAGAGTAAAATAAGTAGATAAAATGAACAATTAAATAAAATATCCAGTGTAGGCTGTTTCGGGGGACGAAAGTAGAAACTGAATATATCTACCACCAAGACCTATCTAAAGTTTAAGAGCTAAGAACGCGTACGTGGCAGCAAGGACAGATTAGGCCAGGCTTTTTTAATTGCTTGTTCTTTGGATGTCCCTACTTAAGAATCTACTGAGGAGGGAGAAAAAAGCACTTTTTAATTTCTCGAGGACTATGTGGAATCAATACAAGGAAGGAGGAAAAAAAAGTATAGTAAATATTTTTTTTATTTCAACCATTGATGCTGCGGCGGATCCGAGAAATACCACAAAAAAATAATTTTGTATTCTTCAAATATGATCGTCGGCGGATCCGCGAAACAAGCAATAAAAAAAGGCTGGCCTAATGTTCTAAGGGGTGACATGGTGGCATGTTGTTACCTCACGGCTCCAGAGATCTTCAGCTTGTTTCCCGCCGGTTTTGCCCTGGTTCCCCGCGAGCCTGAAATGGATATAGGTAGGTTGAAAATGAATGTTCCCAAGGCTGCCAGTAGAGGTCGTCCCATACGCAGTCATGAATGCTATAAAACTACTGACGGCTGGAGTCAATTTAGTGTTGAGTGATGATGTTTGCCATCAAAACACACCTAATAAGCGAAGTAATTAATACAAGAGTTAAATCAAGTTTCGGGAGTACTCACTTTTTCAGCCTAATTCAACCTTCTTGTAAATTCAACCCAAGACTTTTATAGTCATTTTCTGTGGTGGTTATACATGGCTCACAAATATTAGAGGATGTTTCATTAGGGATATTTCAAAATGATTTTTCTGAGCATATAGTATAGTATGTTTCTGTTTTCTTCTTTATTTAATTAGGATTGCAGTGCATTACTGTATACTTTACAACTATATACACTACACTGTCTCCAATTGCCATAAGGTTACTGAGATTAAGATTAGGGTTAGGTGTGACCTTAATTACCTCCAGCAGTAATTATGCCACTGAAAAGTCCCTTCCAGGATAGTGAGAGAAACAGATGAGGTATTGAGGATTGGCAGAACCGGGATTGCATCTCTGATTTATATTTGGATAAAATACATATAGAGCATTGTGGACATGTCAGAATAATAAATAAAAGTTTGTGAATAATAATGAATATTCATGTGACATGCCATAGGTGGTTGTTATGTGTTTAGTTATACTGGAGGCTTCAAAAGGGCAGCACGGTGGCTCGGTGGGTAGCACCGCTGCCCACCACCGCCTCACAATAAGTAGGTCTCGGGTTCAATCCCAGGGTGGAGAGACCTGGGTCCTTTCTGTGTGGAGTCTGCATGTCCTCCCTGTGTCTGTGTGGGTTTACGCCGGGTAGTCTGGTTTCCTCCCTCAGTCCAAAGACGTGTGTTATATTAATTGATCACTCCAAAATTGCCAATAGCGACATTAAAAGAAGCCAAATAAATGGCTACAAAGCAGTCATGTTTAATCTAAAAACTGGTCGACCAATTCATATGCTAACTTTTGCAATTACATGAAATGGGAAATCTTAATAATCTTAATGATGAGCCTTACTTTCTTAACATTTGGCATTTTATAAAAGAAAGAGACTGCCACATAGTGTGTGATGTAGTTAGTCACTGTTTTTAAAGTAAACCTGTCTTACATTTTGTGTAACGTTGAGTGGTCAGTACCAAACACATTTTTTCAATGTATATCTAGCTAGCTAGGAGTTATGCTCAAGATCAGAAAAAATTGTAATGACATTTGGTAAAGTACTTTTGGACAAATCATTTCAAAATAGTATAAAAAAATACTATTTGTGAATATTAAAAATAATTAATATTTGAATTGAGTTATATTGTTGAAGTTTCCGTTCAGTCTGCGTTACATGCAGGCTCTTTAGGATGTTTTTACATCCTTTCACTATATAATTTTCTTTATTTGTGATAATATTATAATTCAAGTAAAATAGTTTAATCTGTTGTGTAACATTTTAGACTGATGTAAAATTTTGGAGATTTACAGGAGTGGGCTTGTATATATAATTAAGATGTATGTGTGTTTGTCTGTATATATTAATAAATCAATTAAGCTATCTGATTATTGGGTTGGAGAAAATATATATATTTTAGCTACTGTAGTGCATTGTTATATAATGGGCTCCAACCCAATAATCAGATAGCTTAATTGATTTAATCATTAGTTGCTGTCTCAAAAAGACCTCAATTGGTCGGAATTCTTTTGCAGTCATGTGAATATATTTAATGTGAATCTCAGAAACTTGGACTTGGATTACAAATGCTGTAATAAATGCAAATAGGAAAGTGCTGTTTAGGATCCTAAATTCTTAAGAACTTTTTGTACAATTCAACTGCTTTAGGCTCTGTTTGTGGAATAAATACAAAGCTATTCTTTTGTGAGTATTTTTGGACTGTCATTATAACATGCCCTTGTTTTTTCCCTATTGTGGCCAAAGAAGCAAACACACATTTTCCAATTTACACTTCATACAAAAGTAGTTGCTGTAAATGCAGATTGTTTTATATGTCATCCTGCTTATCCTAGTTGACAGTCAAAGGCATCCAGTACAATAAGCAGGATTCTGGTTTACGGTTGTGCAAATGTATACATATACATGTGATTTAATGTATTATATTTTTCACTATATGCAGTGTATGATTAATCCATACATATTGTAGTCAATGAAAGTATAATTGTTCAGTTATTAGTTCAGGCAGGGTTTTTTTGTCTATTAATATTGTCTGACTTGAAGGAATGCGGACATTCATGTCATTTCAAAGGGGTTAACAAACTGTGTTATTTCATAGTTATTTTAGATAGTTATATAACCATATAAATGGTAGATGTGTCCAAACTTGGTGTCTAACCTTAATTCTACCCATTCTTTTTAAGAGCTGTACTTTTAAGTGCTACCATACCTGTCAAGAGCTTTTTGGTGTAGTGTTGCTTATTCACATTACACTACTTATTCACACTCACACTACAACACTGGGCAACAAACAGTCTGATCTTAGAACTTCTCCTGGAACAGCGTTTCTATTAAACAGTTCCCCTAGCTCTCTGTATTTTGCCGCAGGGCAGCTTTGTGGTTAATGTCCCATGTATGCCACTGTTTATCCACCATACTTTGCATGTGTATGGGACAAGACTGAACCCAACTACACGATGCTGGTCTGGGCGACGGTGGCCTGATGTAGGACGACTTCATTTGGGTCCAGACGCGATGTGGCGGGGTGGATGGTTGGGTTGTTGTGTCATTTCCTGTGACCTGATGATGTCAGACACAGACGGGTGATTCAGATTATGAGTGTGGTGCATTGGAAGGACAGTGGGTGTAGGACAAGCATAGCAAGGGGCAGCACCATGTCACCACTTTTTGTCTGTTTCTTTATCAGTCATTCCCTCATTTTCCCTCATTTCTCTATCAGTCATTTTAGTTCAATTAGTTAAATAGCAGGTGTTCAGTCATTTTGATTCTCGCTTGCTCTCACACAGCTTCTGGTTTTCACCTAATGAAAGGCCAAATATACTGCTCAAATTAAGGGATATTTCATTTTAAAAGTGTTTAAAAGGAAAATAGTCATGTCCTCATTTTGCTGTCTGGGGACAGATGCTTGTGCTACAAGTTGACCGGCCACTGCAGTGAGGCAGCCCTGGGTTGTGCTGAGGTGTATTCCAGGAATGGGTGTGTTTCCGGTTGTTTATATATGTGTGCTTAAAATTTGAACTTGCCAGATTTACAGTGCTGACTTAGGTAATGGTGGCACAATTTCTTTCTGTTTCAAGTTGATCTAGCGCTGTGCTTCTTAAGTGACATGTAGCCAGAGAGAGTTTTTTTTTCTTTTACTAATTGCCATTTGCCAACTGTATTCTCCAGTTGACTATTCAGTTGAGTAAGGATTAATATAACAAGTAATGTATCAGGAAAAAGTGGATGAAAAGTGTGTTGAATATAATACAAAAAGACCAAACTGCTTTTTACCCCTTTTCCTTTACCAAATCATGCCAGGTAAATCTCCCAAATCCCATTACAGCACACAACCTTGGAACATGCAAGCTAGCATGTACATCCTCTGAGACCCATGAATCCAACTGTTATGTTTCAGGATAGGCAACTTAATTTAGAAGATCAACATAACCTGCAACAGCTCTATCTACACTGTTCTATAAGCATGAGCTTACAAGCTTACAGATGCCTAACGGTGGATAGTGACTGTTTAATCAATAGGGAAGATAGAATGATAGCACTGCTTCTCACTCTGACACCATAGCTAGTTAAAGTCTAGCCCTGAAGTGCATGTTGTTTATACAAAATGTTTCAAAGATATTTCGTTGTAAGAATAAGAAACAATATAACTGTAAGAGTTCTGTGTGTAGAAAACATAGCAATAAAATATTCTGGGACCCAGTTACTAAAATAATGTGACACAAGTTCAGTGCTAAGCTTGTCATGTAATGATTCCCCCATTGCCTTAAATTTCTGTCAGTTTTAGCCTACTCCAGTAATAACTGTGTGTAATTCAGATACAGTTTGGAGGTTCCAGTTTCAGCATTTCTCCTGCTGTCCCAGTGGTACTGAGATCCACATTCAAAGTGTCACAAATTTACAGGTGCTCTTTTGCCATGCCATATGTAATTACACCATTTCCTCTCTGCAATGGCCTTCTTGAAACAAAACTATATCTCTGTCAGTACTGCTGTAGGTGTTTACAGTAGAATCTGGCCAACAACACGTATTCAATTTTGTTTAGGGAGCTTATTTGCCTAATATGCTTAATATTAAAGTAGTAAATATTCACAGAATGTGACTGTAGAAGCATGGGAAACTTTGGAAAAATGGGAAAATTGAGTACCCCTGAACTACACACGCTCTGTCTTTTATTCCTTTGGGCTGAATAGGCCCGTAACAGTCCCAGCTCATATCTACTGTGTCTCTGCCTCTCGGTTTGAAACATTCTGCATGTGTCTTTTTCAAATTTCCCACACCTTCACCCTCCCTCCATTCTCTTCTGTGAAGCCAGACAGGCGGCCATGCATGTGTGTGTCTGTGTGTGGTATGAGTCTTTCAAAGGCGCCACATTGTTGCTGGGGGGTCTGAAGTTGTGTCCTCAACTTCACCCCCCCACACACTCTTTCATCTCCTTCTCTGAATCGAGACCAGGCAGCATTAATGCTTTTTCTATGATGAGTCACTTGATTTTATTTTAGATTGGTGGATAGTGATATCTTTCTTTCCCTTTCTTTTCCATTTTCATCCTGCAAAATGAACAGTGTAGTCATGGTGGAGTTATGTGGCAACTTGGCGTTATGGGCCGCTCCCTTTCTGTGGGGTCCGTAGTCTAATCTTCTGATTTTCTCATCACAAATCTATCACGTTTTGCACTGGTGTTAAATCAAGAATCTACAGGACCACAATTTACCTTCAAATCTGTGCCAGTCTTCTTAGGTGCACTGTGGTTACTGTGGAGTAACCTGTTTGTTAAATTTTAGTCTTGCTTTACGATGCATACCTACAAAGTATCTCCATCCAATGCAGCTGTAGTCCGTAATGACCATGGGAAATAAATGTGATGTTATGTGCATCACATGCATATGTGGAAAAAGTTAGGCAACATACTGTAGCACTCGTCACCTGATGCAGAGTGATTTCATATTATGGCAATCAATATTTAAAATCTGATCAGTTAGAAATAGCAGAGATTTGACAAAATGTATATCAATTCTATATGCCATAATTGAATGGGTGCAGATGACAGGATGCCAGTCCATCACAGGCCCCTGCAGGATGATTACATATTTAAATATAATTCCATATTAGTACCAGAGAATTTATGGTTCATTTGAGATATAATTTGTGGCAAATGTACAAAAATATAAATTAAGACACACTCATCACAGTGTTGGTCAGATATCACCGCACTGTTTATATATTATTGCGCAAATATTATCGTATAACAATTATACTCCAACAGTAAATGCCATTGGTTGAGACAAACATAATAGAATGTCTAAGCAAATCTGGTATTTTGTACATTTTCAAGTATAAGTACTAAATAAGCAGCCAGAGGTGACGCTGGCATTCTTTGAGAAGCACAAAAATAAAAGGCCTTGAGAAAAAACAGTCACAGACTTGAGACACTAATCCTGACACCATCAAATGCTGCATTTTCATTATGAGTGATAGTTGAATAAACTGTGCAACAGACACTTTAGATTCTTTCTTCAGGTATTTTATTCAACAAATCCTTCTATAGTTAGCTTTTATATGGGGTCACCTTACAAAGGAACCCTGTGTAAATCTGCAGTGTCTACATATGTATGACCTCATCTATGTCCTGATATCTCTGGGGTTGGATCCCATTCCTGTGTGTGCGTTTTGTGTCTGTGTGTGTGTGTGTGTCCTTTGCAACCCCTCCCTGGTGGACTGCTACCTCCTGGTTTAGTTCACTAGACCTCCACTGTATGCCTGAGGGACTTTCCTAAAGGCTTAAGGTTTTCAGTGTGATTCATCATTAAATCACTGAAGAGGGTGACGTTCCCCCACGCAATCTTTTCATACCCCCAAAGCCCACGCTCCTTCCTTCCAGCTGCTCCCCTTGCTGAAAAAAGAAAACAAATGAATGTAACTATTTTTAGTGTGAGAATGCTTAAAATAGGATTCTGCTTCCTGTCATCTTGCCTCCTGAAAGCTTGGTCACGTTCTTGATCTCTGAAATTAAATATGCCTTGAATGAGGTCACGAGCCATGAGCTCATTTCAATTGATCTCATTCTTTAGATTTTTTTTTTTTTTAACTGATTCATTTTTTTGAATTATTTCTGGTGCTTTTTTAATAATTGACTTTTTGTACAATTTTTATACATTTTGACTATATAAATAATTTGTATGATATCAAATCTGTCCTTTATTGTTAATAAACAAATGATAATATTCTCAGATATTTTACATATATTAGACAATAATATAAAAATATATATATAAAAAATCTAAAGAGTAACAAAGTAAACTTAAATTACATAATCAAAGTAAATGAGGATTAAATAACTTTAAGTAAGTAAAAAAGACTCCATATGTCATCATCACCATCATCACCCACTTAGTCTAATTCAGTGGTGGGGTTAGCCAGTGCATATTCAGCAGCACAGGGCACAAGACACACCAGTGATGGACAGCCCACCAGTCCATCGCATGGAACTTACCTTACACTCTCACATACTCACACTGGGACACTTTAGCGATGCCACCTGACTTTAATGCATGTCTTTGGAATGCTAGAGAAAACCCACACAGGGACAACATTCAAACTCCTACCCGGGTCTGTGAAGCTGCCATGCGAAAGCACTTTTACAATGTGACCGACCACTGTTACACTGTGCTGCTCCACTGCATATGTGGAAAAGTTAGGCAACATACTGTAGCACTCGTCACCTGGTGCTGAGTGATTTCATATTATGGCAATCAATATTTAAAATCTGATCAGTAAAAAATACCAAAATTTGGACCCAATATATAGCAATTCTATATGCCATAATTGAATGGGTGTCATTGATGTGATGGAAGACCTATCCACGACCCATTTTAATGTTGTGGTGGAGGGAAGGAAGTTGTCACTCAGGATTTTACGGTACATGGCATCATCCGTTCTCCCATTGATGCGGTTAAGTAGTCCTGTGCCCTTGGCAGAGAAACACCCCCAAAACAATGTTTCCACCTCCATGCTTGACAGTGGGGACAGTGTTCTTTGGGTCATAGTCAGCATTTTTCTTCCTCCAAAGCTGTCCCAGCTGCCTTAAGAGCATTAACAAGTTCCCCACATGTAGTTTTAGGCTGATGTCTCACCTTCTTGATTATCAATGACACCCCAAGAGGTGAGATTTTGCATGGAGCCCCTGATCAAGGTCGATTGACAGTCATTTTCTTTTGTTTTCTTACAATGGCACCAACAGTCTCCAGCGTCTTACTTATGGTTTTGTAGCCCATTCCAGCCTTGTGCAGGTCTATGATCCTATGAGCCTTAAGGAAGCTCTTTGTTTGAGAGGTTAGAGTCTGACTGCTTAATTGAATCTCTGGACAGGTGTCTTTTATACAGGTGACAATTTAAGACAGCTGTATTTAGAGCAGATAACAAGTTTATCAGCATTTGACTGGTCTGTAGGAACCAGAACTCTTAATGTTTGGTAGGGGATCAAATACTTATTTATCTCTGCAAAATGCAAATAAATGTATAGATTTTATACACAATAATTATCTGCATTTTCTTTTAGATATTCTATCTTTCACTGTTAAACTAAACCTACCCATAAAAATATAGACTTTTCTTAGCTTTGTAAATTTCTAAATTTTCTCCATTGTATATGGTTTATTTTAGATTTAATTTGTGGCAAAATGTACAAAACTATAAACAAAGAGACATTCGCAGTGTTGGTCAGATATCACCACACTGTCATTTTGACTCCATATATACGATAGGTCATTCAACTATTCCTTAAGGCTGCACGGCAGCAAGATCAGGCTTGAAAGAGCCTATTGTTTTGTCTTCTGCTTGCTATCTGCATTAATAATGTGCCCAAGTCATTCTTCTCCCTACCAGATGCCTGGCTGACTCCTCGCTGACTAAGTGTCTATATGAGAAAACAGGAAGCGTATGGGCGGCCTTGTGTTTGGAGTCAACAAATGCTGAAGGTTCACAAAATGGTGGACGTTCTAATTAGTGGCTTGTGGCCACACTGCTGAATAGAAGCTATGGTGAGACCTACTCAGATGACAGTAATGAGGATTTCATGAGAATAATGCTAATCTGTACAGCGATCCATTTGATTTCTCTTAAGATGAGGAGGAAGTTGATTGAAAGATTGTTTTCTCTGCCAAAGCCTGCGCTATTCATTGTGTGTGATTGAGAGAGCGCGAGAGAGGGAGAGAGAGTGGGATGGTTTCATGTTTACATAAAAAAATACCCAGTTTCAGTCACACTGTCCAGTTTCTACAAGCGTCCACCTATCTCTGTCTACCTCTGCCAACATTGAGGTCATTGTGTGGTTTCTGTTAAGGGGAATAAAGTGAGTATGTCCGGGCAACCTGTCAGTCAATCCCTCCTCAGTACACTGATTCCACTTAGCCCTGCACCTTTTCATGTGGGTTTTGAAAAGTTGAGACTTCAGAGTACCATTTTCTGCCCTCACAAAGCCACATTTCGGTGTGCAATGCATGCTTGCTCCATTTACTACACTGACCAGGAATGAGGCGCATATCATCATAGGCCATTGTTTTAAAAACAGAACAAAGCTGAGGTAATTTTGGTCACCTGAGGGGAATTCAGAAAGGGAATTCCAAGGATCTTTTTTGATGAAGGCGCTTTGATGTGGGTTTCAGCTTTTACACTTACGTGAAACAGCAAATCTTTTTGGCCTAAGCTAAAATTGAAAGTAAAATAAAACACCTTATTACAGTTATCTTTTCTATGTGTATATGGTTAAGTCAATGTAAGCCTTGTTTAAGCTAAAGTGAATTATGTGTTTTCGAGTTCGTTTTGCATCATTAACAGGAAACGACAGGCCATTTGCTTGGCTAAATCCCTCATTCTCGCTTACCCTCAGTAAGGTGGGTAATCTTCAAGTGTCCCGTTTACACCAAATCAAGTTACGCTGTTAATTGTGTATTGACCTTGGTAAATGACATCATGATGTTAAGCTTTGAATATATATATAATAAAGCATAGACTTGTCAGGGTGAATTAGTAATATGTCTATTTTGCCACTTAGAGTCACATCTATAATCTATAAGGCAATATATTTTGTTTAAACCCTGCATCAGGAATGACTATCATGAGCACGTTATGACATGCTGCCTTGAATTGAAATGGCAGCTGGATTCAGGTTATATTGTCATGATCGTTTTCTCTGTTTGATGTTTGATGCACTCGTGTCACATGGTGATTAAGGTTTACAGTGGTTAGCATTTGACACACTACACGGCACTTTTCAACATAACACTTATGTATCTTAACACTAAAACACACAGCTACATAAGCGTTGTAAAATCTATGAACCTACTAGTTTCTAAGCAAAAAAGCGTGAATTTAATTCAATATAATAGTGATAATGTATTCTGTATAAACTGACTACAGTAGCATTAATACAGACATTAATATGCCATTAATACACCATTCACTTTATTAGGTACAACTTCTTGTTTCTTTGCTCTTTGTCTATTTTTATCATTTTCACTTACCATATACAGGGGTTAGACAATGCAACTAAAACACCTGTCATTTTAGTGTGAGAGGTTTGTGATGTATCAAGAGCCACGGTATCCAGGGTAATGTCAGCATACCACCAAAAACGACGAACTCTTGACTTAAGAGGAAGCTGTCTGAAAGGGATGTTCAGGTGCTAACCCAGTTTGTATCCAAAAAACATAAAACCATGGTCGCCCAAATCATGGCAGAATTAAATGGGCAGCTCAACTCTCCTGTTTCCACCAGAATTGTCCGTCGGGATCCACAGGGTCAATATACATGGCCGGGCTGCTATAGCCAAACCTTTGTCTGAAACCAGGTGTTTCAGTTTCATTATCCAACCCCTGTAGATGCACTTTGTAGTTCTACAATTACAGACTGTAGTCCATCTGGTTCGCTACAAACATTTAATGGTTACGATCTCCACAGGACCACCATCAGGTATAGCACTGGATGATGGCTCATTCTCAGCACTGCAGTGACAACGATGTGGATCAGACACAGCAATGTTTAAAATCTGTTAAGTTTTTAAACACTGGGTTCAACATGCGCTCTATTAAAAACATCTTATCACTCCGCCTTGTAGATGTGAATTCAGAGACAGCAGCTCTTCTGTTGTTGTGCAGTTTGTTAGTCATCCTCTAATCCGTCATCAGTGCTCACATGATGCTGCCTACAGGATGCTGGTTTCTGGAGATTTTCGGTTGGTGGACTATTTTCAGTTCAGTACTGACACTGAGGTGTTTAAAATCTAAGGCAGCATTGATGTATCTCATCCATTCATAGCAGCATAACACACACTATCACACGACCACAACATCAGTGTCACAGCAGTGCTGAGAACGATCCACCACCCAAAATAGTACCTGATCTTTGCTGGTCCCGTGGGGCCCTGGCCATTACAGAACAAAATAAAGGGGACTAACAAAGTATGTGGAGAAACCGTTTTTTTTTAATTGTAGAACTACAATGTGCTTTTCGGTTGCTTGGTGGGTAGCACCACTGCCTCACAGCAAGAGGTTCCCAGGTTCTATCCCAGAGTGGAGCGGCCTGGGTAATTTGTGTGGAGTCTGCATGTCTTTCCCTTGTTTGCGTGGATTTACTCAGGGTAGTCCGGGTTCCTCCCACAGTCCAAAGACGTGTGTTAGTTTAATTGATAACTCTAAATTGACATTGACTTTGTGTGTGTGTGTATATGTGTGTATGTATTCATATATATATTTATATAATTGTTTGATTGTTTGATCAGTTCTGTATACTATATAAAAGCACATTGTTTGTTTGTTTGTTTGTTTGTTTGTTTGTTTGTTTATTAAGATTCTCTAACATTGCGATCGGCATCAGTGGCCATCTCAGCGACAAACACAAGGTTATATACATACACAAGTTCATCTTAATACTAGTCATATATATATATACACACACACACACACACACACACAGACAGTGGTGTGAAAAAGTGTTTGCTCCCTTCCTCATTTTTTTTGTTTTTCCATGTTTGTCACACTTAAGTGTTTTGGAACATCAAACTAATTTAAATAGTAGTCAAAGACAACACAAGTAAACACAA
>JAVSBV010000089.1:1732375-1760796 GCA_033117975.1 Parotocinclus spilosoma
TCTCTCTCTCTCTCTCTCTCTCTCTCTCTCTCTCTCTCTCTCTCTCTCTCTCTCTCTCTCTCTCTCTCTCTAGAGGAACTTTAGAAAGTGCAGCATGCAGGCTCTTAGGGCTAGAATCACATTTATTTTCATTAGGTCCTGATAATGTCAAATGGAGGCGGGCAGCACACGAGCCAGAGCCATAAAAACTCTTGCCGCCTGCTCCTGCCATTACCTCATACAGATCATATCACACTCAGCATCTCACTGAGGTGAACACCACAACTCGGGGAAACATACAATTTGTAGAAAACGCTTATCCTTTTTTTTTTTTTACCTACTTTGGCCATTGGTACTACAAATATTATCAAAACATGATGTTCTCAAATAGATAAAAGTATTTTTGGTTAGTGTGAAATACTTTTTTAGCCTAGTGTCAGCCAGTCTTAATAACACTCCTAACACTAACCTGTATTACATCTACTTGCATTTCAAAATATCTTGTTTACCAACTGTTGCAAAACAAAAGCACCTATTGTAAAAAAAAAAACCCTGTGGTGTGTTTTTTGGCATATCACCCACTGCTAATAAAACGTTCAAAAAACACTTAATCTTTTTCACAGTACTGAGATTTCCTCACTGGTGAAACCTGATGGGATCTACCATTTCAAGACTGGACTTGTCTTTAGAAAACAAGATACACCACTTCTGTTCCCTTGCGTAACCCACATATATGCTAGCTATCCTGTTATATGCTACCTTGTTTCTTACACTTTGCCTCACTCTAACCTCAAGACTCCCAGACACCATCTCAGTGTTTGCCTTACTGTCAACAATGGTTAATGGCAGTTAACTTTCTATATCCCTTCCTTGTGGCCAGTGGACAAACTGTATCTCTCTCTGGCAATTTATTACTGTAAATACTGTGTTTTGTCCTGATGCTTTTTACAGATTGGTGTGTGTTTAAGCCTGACAGAGAAGGTCAGTGGAGAAGGACCTGCTACATTAACTAGCATGTTCTTCAGGCAGAAACATCTTCCGGTTGGCCTGGATTGGTTGGGTTCTTGTTTGTTTGCTTGTTTGTTTTATAGGGAAAAAGTTTATTATGTTAATAAATCAAATGTAGTTGACTGAACAGATCATCCACGATTCTCTGTGTACATTAAAGGAGCATCTATGAGCAGTAATCAGCAACAGCACAGAACCCTGTAACGGGGAGAGTACAAGGTTAGGCATTAACGACGCGATCAAAACCTCTGGTTAAATAATTTATGAGCATTTATTTATGAACAATTAAACAACCTTAATGAGTATGTATACTATGAGCATAAAGCTCTAACGGTGGAAATTCTGTAAAGCAAATAAAATGCCCTGTTAGGTTTTCATGATTTTGTTTGCTGTAATGTTCCCGAATCATTTTGATTCATTTACTAACAGTCCAGTGGAAAATGAAAGGTGGTGAAGCCAAGATGTATGTAGCAGGAGGTTTAACATAGCTGGCTAACCAACTGAAAAAACTAGTCATTATTCGTTTACAAGTATATGAATTGCCATCCCCAGAAAGTTAGAAGAAAATGGAAATACAACAAAGTGTGGCATGTCATGTTTTTACTGATCAACATCATTCAGTTATTTTAATATACATCATCACACATCTGGGATGGACCATGACACAGTAGAAATGTTTTGCAGTCAGATAAGTCAGAATTTCAGATCTTTTTGGAAGAAACACATATTATGCTCTGGAACAAATACGAACAGAACTTTTGATATGGGTCATGATATGAGTTAGTATGATGTCAGTGACCTTGGTAACAGTAATATATACTTCTGTGATTGCAGCAGTAATACATACAAGTTCACTAATATTTTAGAGCAACAAGAAGAGGGTGCAGGTACTGGACTGGCCTGCCTGCAGTCCTGATCTGTCCATAGAAGAGAATGTGTGGAGATTTTAAAATGATAAAAATTACACAGTAGAACTGTATGCTCAATTTTCTTTTTGCTTTACTTAAACTTTTTTGGTAAGTGTTGCAGGCCTGAAATGCAGGAATGGATGTATATTATCAAATGTGATGATGCTGACCAGTCAAAGCATTTTAGGTTGTCTGCAATTAGTTTAGAAAAAGTTTTTTTTTCCATACTATTACTATGACAATATGTTGAGGTTGTACATTCATTGTTCTTGTTCATGAAGATTGTTACATTTTTTTGAGTATAATAAGGTATGACACTAAAAAAGAAAAAAAAAAACTGTAAAATGTCTATGGCTTTGAAACAGGCGCATTGGTCTTTCTTCAGTTCATATTTGGCACGGATCTAATATGACTTAAAATCGTCCACTTGCCGCATATATCTACAGATCAATCAAACTATACCTAAAGTCCCCTAAAAACAGGTTTAGCTACGTCTCTGTATTAAATTCAACCATTTGCCCAAGTGAACTGGGCTTGGGATTCAGCCATGGATAAATGTAGTGGAAAGCACCAAACAAACTTTGATGAGTGATTGTGACTGCAAAATTACCCTCAGTTAAACTTTTTACATGTGCAGTTTATTTAAAAAGTTACTCAAGTTGATGTGAGAGATGGAGCACATTACCACCCACTTCTGGCTGAATGTGGTCTTGATTCATTGCACACTGAGTAGCAAAAGGGAGAGTTTTCATGTATACTGGAGTATAGTTCTGTTTTAGCTGTATTGCCGTTAATATTCAGTCTGTCCAAATTCTCTTTGAGTCAACTATTCTGTCTGAGCTATGCTCAGTAAATGAAGCAATTATGTTAACAGCTAAAGCAGTCATGTTCTGAAAGTGTGTGTTGCAAGTAATGCAAGTTTTAGATGTACTTCATTGATGTGATTTATTTGATCTTGTGGAAGCTTACCAAAAACGATCATGCTAGTTATTCATTAAATAGGTTCGAGTGATTTTTGGGCCCTGGCCACCTCCATGATGTCACTATGCTTATGCTGGCTTTCTGTAATGTATGCTGACTTAAGTAACTACACATACACAGACATGCACTTAACTTAGTTGGTGAAATGTTTAAAGCACCATTTTTGTGGATGAATTGCTCCATAATAACACCAAGTTTCACTCCACTAAGAGAAGAGTCGATGAAGATTTATATGTTATGAATGTTTTTACCGGGTTCTTTTTTCATAATGGCACTAACATTGCAGTTCTTAGTTTGCTTTGAAAAGAAATCTCTGAGAAATAATCTGCAGGGCTACATTGACCAGAAGCAAAGTTAGCAGCAGGACTGTTGTAGTAATGATGTATAACCAAATATAACAGTTTTCTGTGTCGCTCTCTGTCCCCTTTTTGTCTGTGGTCTCCTCTAAACATTTTCTCACCAACACTTGGAAGATCTCAGCTCTAAGCAGTCCCAGAATGTGAGTGTTTCCCCTATGGGACCTAAACACAGTGTTTGTTTAGTCTACTCCACATACAGAAAAAAGAGACAGAAAAAACACTTCACACACACACACACACACACACTTACACCCATAATTAAAGGGGACATATTACGTAAAACTCACTTTTTCAGTGCTTGTGCATATATGCTTGGATATCTGGTGTTCCTACCAACCCACAAACTGTGAAATCAGACAACCCAGTAATTCTTGTGGGATGCCTAATTTTAACATGGGATTCAGATTTGGCTCCCCTTCCTACATCATGAGTATACCCATTAATATATTACTGTCACCAATCTGAGTAACTGCATTTTGATCCCGTTTTTTCATTAAGCATTCTGTTAATGCTAGAGCTAAGCATGGGCACTGTTGTTTCTGGCTGCACAAAACGGCACACAATGCCCCTCACCTCAGAGGACAGAATATGAGTGGATTATATTTGATGGCCAAGTCCCAGCTGTAGTCAGCAAACACTGACCCCAAATTGTGAGTGCATGACTGTGACTGTACATTATGCATTATCATTTATATATTCACATATATATATTATAATTAGGCAAAACTTTCAGCAAAAAATGGGTTCAAAATGAAGCATAGTAATTGGGCTAAAGATATTTATCAGTAAATCAATATGGTAACATAATATAACATATAACGCCTAATGTAGGATATTATATTACTATGTTAAGTGTAATGTAAACAAGTAAGATTCATGACCGTTTTGGGGATGAAAGGTTTTCCAGCCTGGATTACACTGCAGGAGAAGAGAATTCAAAAAGAGGAATGAACTTTTAACTGTCCATGGAAAACTGCAGACAGGGGAAATGCAAGTATTAAAAAAACATTATATGTGCATTTTTGTAACTGCTTAGAATAAGTTAATGCTAGCAGCTGAAGTATAGTAGAAGTCTAGAAAGTTGTGTTTTTTGGTTATTTGTTGTAGGACATACAAAACCATTTACACTAATTAATAATAATAATAATTACAATACTAAAACTAATAATTACAATAATTACTTGAGTGTAAGACATAAGGATACTGTAAGAAGTCTCCAGAGTGTGTTTTGTTGCTGATTTTATACACAAAATGTTTAGGACTTTCACTGAATCACTGAGGAGTTGGGGGTTAGCAGTGGTTCATTATCATTTAGAGGACCAGACATTAAAAATTTTAAACGCGGTGTGGAAATTGCTGGATCCGTTTGGCATTCTGACCAAAGCATGTTACAGACATTTCATTAAGACCCCCGGGGAGCTGTGTTAACTATTGGAAAAGGGGTGCAATATGTCAGCTTTAAAATAGCATATAGTGCTATTCACAAACAATTTCAAGCAATGATAGTAATTCCAGTAATTATAGTAATTCAAAATTAATACAGTTTGGCATTGTACTGACAAACATATTTGAATAAAAACACATTTTAATAAAAAACAAATCTAGTTTGCATTATGGTCTACAATAGACCATAGACCAAATGGGCGAAACCACGTACACAAAATAATGACTCCAATGTGGGTTTTTTTATTAATGCACTAATTAATTACTATGGTTATCAGTATTAGTATTACACTAATACTAATATTAGTATTACAGTATTACTTCTTCAACGCTCAGAATGTCCGAGCTCATAGTAGGAAAACACTCACACTTAGCCTGGCATTCCTAGTTGGAAAGTTGGTGTCAACCATGAACTCATCAACTTTTCTTTACTTTTATATAAGATTTATGAAGAATTTGCTTCAGATTAAACAGCACATATACAAATTTGCTGTTTAAATCCATCCAACACACCCTTAACCTCACCGCGCATTTATTGAACACTTGAAGAAGGAGAAAACCAGGCATTCAGTAGCATCACAAGAAGCTCTTTGAAGTATTGTGCAATATTGCTGGGATAGCATGGATCGTCAGATTTTGTATATACCTGTGGAGTCCATGCCAGCTCAAGTGCACAGTCATTACACCAAGTATGTACATACTAATAAACTTAGACACTGTACTTTGATAAATAGTTTTACATTACCTAAATAAACTTCTTCCCACACAAGCTTCACCTATCAGACGTCTTATTTCCAACTAAAAATCTTCACTTTCCCACTATTTCTCTCTCTGTTTCTTCAGAATGACAATTATACTCCTCTGACTGCTATACTCGAATAGCAATATCTCATTGTACATATCCCAAGAGGCTTATTTTTTTCTTCTGTTCAATACCAATTACACATTGATGTCAACACTGCTGACTTATTAAAATCCCACAGCTGTTCATTTAGACCTATGGGCTACGTATTAAGCACTGCACTTAATGATCATGACAGTTAATTTATGGCTATTGAGCATATCATATCCTTCCTATAAGCTTGTACAAAAACCCAGATGCCACAATACAACGACCAATCAAACACTACACAACACTAATTATAATAAATGTTTTTAATTTTTGTGCTTTTCCTTTTTTACTAGAACAAATGGAAAAGATAACATTAAACATCCGGACAATTTGCAAACATGAAACACATTTGCAGTTGTTTTTTGATCATCAATGCACTATATTGAAAAGAGCAGCGGTTTCCAAACCTTAAAAACACTTTCTATCACTTTATGTATTCCATGAAATCTGCCACTTAATGGGACATAATTTTTATGTCAAATTGTCAGTGTCCATGCTTTAAAGAAAGAGCAAATGGGGTGGTGATGTACTGTATATGTTAAAATATACTGTAGTGAGTAGATGTAGTATATCTAGTATGAGATGCTATGCTCTCTGTGTAGTCTTTAAAACATTATTTCCTGAAGTGCAGAGCTGAAGTGCACAACTGTACTACAAAAAAAACAACACTCTCAAGGGTGAAATAAACTGTTGGTTGCTACTAAAAGATTTTTTTCATACATTCTTAAATTGTTTCCTTTGTTCTCCATTGCCCTTGCTTTCTTGCATGAATTTCAAACACAGCACGTGAAGTAAAACTGCTATGATGCCTTTATTTGCATTGGAATCATTAGTCTAGGGATGGTTCTCCATAAGTTTAGTTCTCCATATATTACATTTCTGGTTTTGGCATAATCTGAAACTGTTACTCAAAATACAGTATTCTTTACAGTAAAGTTTCCTTAACTAAGCACTAGAATTCTGAGTTTAATCAAGAGATTCAAAGTTTAAAGCATACAGTGTTTCAGTTCAGTGTTTTTCTATAGATATTTTACAACTGAAAATCAGCATGCCTATAGGGTGATAGTGGATTTAAAGTATTCCCTAAACATTAAAATAAAAAACCTTAAGAGAACCAAGACACAGAAGGGACCCATCCTGTTTGGGAGTCACATTAGGAATTAGGAATATATTTGCATGTAATATATTACATTAACTGAACAATGCATTTGTCAGTAGAAAACAGAAATAGAAGAATTGAAACTTAATTCAACATAAACAAATAAGTAGTAGTACAAGAAAAAGAGGTACAAATATAAAATCATTGTAGTGACATTTACATTTCCAGCATTTAGCAGACGCCCTTATCCAGAACGCCATACAGTCTTACAAGCCAAGCAATTGTGTGTTAAGGGTCTTGCTCAAAGACTCAGCTGTGGCAGAGGTGGGATTTGAACCCTGAACCTTCTGATCCAGAGTCCAGTACCTTAACTGCTAGGCTACCACAGTCCCATGATATTGTTTTGGTCAGTGATATAAGGAAAATCAATCCAATAGTTTTGAGGACATGGAATTATCTGAACATTGTGTTATTGGTTTTTAAATATGTCCTTAACCAACTAGACAGTCAAACAGCTTTACAGACTCACATTTGGGATTAAAGTGGGCTGGGGATGGGGAGGTGTTCGCTACACTACTATAAAACATATTACAGTCAGGTGTGTTAGACTGACCTGTTTTTTTTTATCTACAAGTTTCTCAGATATATGGCTAGTATTATATTCATGCCATTCAGTAAACTGTTACAAATGCTGTCCCATGCATCACGCGGCACGCTTTGTTTAGTAATATCTATTAATACGGAGTGTAACAAAAAATGCCGCAGTTTTACAAAGCTCAAATAAGCTATGATTTTAACAATGCTTAACAATATCTACTTCATATGATGTATTTGGGATGAACTAGTTTACTTATATTTATTAATGTAAATACAATTAGTAAAGATGGTAAGTTTGATAGACTGAATCTCATTCATAATGCATGAATCACACTGGTGCATTTCACCACGTCTTTTTTTACAAGGCAGATAAAATGTTTTCAAAGGATTTATGTGTGATGAACTGTAGCATTTATATCCAATGTAAATTTAATATGCTCATTTAGAAATCATAAGCAATACTCAAATATTTTAACCATACCTTTATCTACCACAGCAGCACGGTGGCTCGGTGGGTAGCACCGCTGCCTCACAGCAAGAAGGTCCCAGGTTCAATCCAAGGGTGGAGCAGCCTGGGTTTTTTCTGTGTGGAGTCTGCATGTCCTCACAGTGTCTGTGAGGGTTTACTCCAGTTTCCTCCTACAGTCCAAAAACAGGTTTTAAGTTAACTGGTGTCTCTACGGTGGCCCTTAGAGTATGACTGTGCGTGTGTGTGCTACGATGGATTGGTACCCCAGCTAGGGTTTTTCCTGCCCTTGCGCCTAGAGTTGCTGGGTGGGCCAAGACCCTTAAAATACAGTAACTAACAAAATAATTTTTTTTAATCGGTGTTTTAACTCTGTTGCAGCTGACTTTCCACTGCTTAATTGTAACAACTTGTAAATGGTGTTCATCCTGACCTATATGTGCATTCTTTACATTCCACCACCTGTAAATAACATACATAGTCTCCGTTTCATCTGGCTGGTCTTTGTTGCTCATAATATTTTTTTTATCAATGCAATTTTGCTTTCCGTAAAAAAATTGCTGTTTTAATCATTCATCAATGACTTGTGTTTTCATGCATCTCTGACTCATTTGTGCCATTTTCTTGTCAAAGTACTTTATATATGTCAAAGTACTTTATATATTTAATGACATTTTCTTGTAATATGAAATGTTTGATACTATGCACTATTAGATTCATTTTGTCCAGAATCCGACCAAGTCCAGTACCCCAGCACAGTTTTAGTGCTACACAGTATCACTAATTGTGAAACCCATTTTCACTTTTAGTGACTCAACAGGAAACTGACAACAGTAAAGTGGTCAACTATCACTACTGCTCATAAAGCTTTATTCCCTGACTCACATCATTGATTTATCCTCTGAATGCTTAACATCTGCCTCTG
Source organism: Parotocinclus spilosoma (assembly GCA_033117975.1). NCBI lineage: Eukaryota > Metazoa > Chordata > Actinopteri > Siluriformes > Loricariidae > Parotocinclus > Parotocinclus spilosoma. The sequence goes on from JAVSBV010000089.1 coordinate 1,741,033, forward strand.
TTTCGAGGTCATATTTGGCAGGAGCACACTCAGGTCCCCCCATCAAACGTGTGAGATCTGTGACAGCCTATAATGTCAGATGTGTGCATACATCAAGGTGATTTAGACTTGTCTTTTTCAATTCCCTTGAGTAGGTCATTCAGTGGATTAACTGCAAGGCGGTGAAACAATCAATTTGATCACAATGGGGTCCAATCCAGCAGAGGACGTCATCGCCTTTTTATGAGAGGAAAGGAGGGGGAGTGTATGTGTGTGTGTGTGGGTGGGCTGGTTGCGAGAGAAGAGTAAGAATAGCCACTGACAACTAAGACCATTGGATCAATTTATTCTTCATTGATGCATTGTGTAGCTTCTCCGGCAACTTCCTGTTATCACAGACTCAGTAACTGTCCCTCCCTCATACTGTCTGGTGCAGTGTGGACCCAAATACCTTCATGTTCATGTAATCTCTAAAACTGTGGTCTGGAGGATGGTCTGACATCCCTCCACCTCCCCTGCCAGAGATGCGATAGGAACCAGTGACCAGCAATAACAGGAAGAATGTCTCCCAGTTTAGAAATACTTCGGATAGTTTTGCTGGCAGACTATGGCTGGATTGTTGCTGGTGGCCAGTCACTTGCATTGTTAAGATGACCTTTGCTGGAATGTCAAGGCAATTATTTTTCTGTATGTACACATGGAAAAAAAAGGACATAAGATGGAGAGAGAAGGAAAGGTGCATGTGATTGCCATGCGGTGGAATACGGTTAGTCATGAATTCCACAAGTCATGGAAAGAACCCCAGAAAAAAAAGAAAGAGACGGAGAAAGAACAGGAATGGTAGCGGGATGTGTTCATGTCTGAATATTTGTGTGATAAAGTGCTTATGTTGGGTCTCTGTCCTGTGATTCCAATAGGTGAGTCAGAAACTTCTAAAGTTCTATTTGTGAGGTAATCAAACCCCATTAGATTTCTAGATTTCTAGACATCTAACTAACAAGTGGTGGAGTCATGTTCCTTAGCCCAAAGCGAAGTCTGAGTCAGTCTTGGGGAGTAACGGAGACACCCCATCATGGGAAATTACTGCTACCACTCCTCAATGAGCCACTGTATTACTGTGCACTAATGCAAACCACTACTGAGACTGAGCTGCCAAATATCACAGGTGTTCACTCCAGATGGGGATCTTTTGTTTGGTTTATCATTAGTCAGAAAAGAAACCAGAGCCCTGAGTAAGTCAGCTGTCATTAATATTTGTTTTATTTAATTTTAATTTGATGATAGACCATCAAGATTTGATTACTTCTGGATGGCACATTAAGGTCACTACTTGAACTTTATCTAGCATATCTGTTGGAAAAGTATGGTGACTGTACACACACAGTATTTTGTCATTTTGTATTACTTATAAAAAAAGAAAATATCTAAATTTTAAGTTACATAACAGATTTCCCAGGGCAGTTAAGTATGTCTAAGTTAGATTAAAATGTGCAATATTATATAGATAAGTTAGATAGTTAAGAAAGTTTACCATTGCTGCTCTGATTTCTTTTAATGCAATGTCGCAAATATAAAAAGTAAATTGTAAAATGAGATGCAAACCTAATTATCGTGATTGAACAACAAGTGATATGTTCATGGGGGTGAACAGAAACATGTCAAACTGGATGAGCGTATCACACATTGACTATTCAGTAGGGTGTGTGGTCACCAAAAACTGTTAAAACACATCAAGAGCAATGAGGAATGGACAGGATCAGATTGATCAGAACAATTTTTGTAGTATTCTCTGCCACTTTTGCTCCAGGAAAACTGCCAGATCGAGAAGTGTTGTGGAAGGCATTGGACGGTTTGAAAGCTGCCTCCCCAGTACGTCCCAAGCATGTTCAATGGGATTGAAGTGTGGAGAATGTGAAGGCCAGTCGTTGCGTTCGATTCCTGGATCCTGGAGAATGCACATGGTGGAGCTTTGCATTGTCGTCCATTATTAGAAAGTTGTTAACAGAAACTGCTTCAGCATATGGTACCGCTAAAGGGTACCATTATAGGGTGCAGGACAGGACTTCTCAGTATCTGACAGTGATCCAATTTTGATGACGTGGAGCTTGGTACAACCACCAATTTTTATGCCAACTCATCATGATTCCACCACTACCTTTTGGATGTTCCAAGTGCTATTGCCAGTGTTGTCTGTGTTTGACCAGCTTCACATTCAGGCAAATGGGGTTGCAGAGGCATTGAAGTGCTGGGAAACTGCAGAATGTGCACATATCAGAGAACTTTCAGATACTCCAGCACTTTCAGACCTTTATATGGTGCATGTTCACCAAGTGCATTATGAAACAACTTTCTTTGACTTGTCATTTGCTTTTCTGATGTTTTGTTTTAGTAAAAAAAAACAGATCAAATACTTCTTTTTTATCACTTCGTATTAATTCAGAAAAAAACGCTAATTTCTGTGAGCAGTGTCCTTTAGTGCAATACTCACAGTCCATAAGTTGAGGCAAGGCCTCCACTGAACAGACTTCACCCAATCTCACAGATGCTAGATAGTCCTGTGAAAGCTGTATTATTTGTATAATTTGTATGTTCTCTTTATGTCTGTGTATGCCTTTCTTAAATGTTCCAAAGACATGTGTTTGGAACAGTGCCAAAACAATAGGTATTACAGATGAAATATAAAATTATAACATTTAGAAAATTATATGTAATATCTAAATAATATAATGCATGAGTGTATAGTTTTAACTCCTGTAAGTGCATTAGTTATTGTGTATTACTTATAGTAAAATGGATTTGTGTGGTAGAACCAACGTTGTAGTTTCATCGGTCAGCCCCACTGGTCATAATCACTTACTAACCAATAATTTCTACCTATGCTATAGATAGAGATTAGGTTGAAAATTATAGAGTAATCCTTTAAATGTTGCTAGAGCCATAGAAAACTAGCAGAGGAAGGAAATAATGGGGCCTACACCATCCCACCACTATCATTGAGGTAGTGAGTAAGAACTTGGATTCATATCTTCATCCATCCACCCTCTCCATCCTTACTTGACACTACCAGAACATTTTTTAAACCATATTTTGTGACATATGTGTTTAGTTTTTTATTTACGTACTAAATGTATATCATGTAATTATGTCTAATATGTGTTTATACTTTTATGGCGCATGTAGTATGCTTACTGACCTAAAAAATGACAGCGTAATGCAGCGTTTCCCATTTCACTCTTATTTTAAAGAGTGTATTGATGAAGGGAAGTGGCATCTGGAAGTTTCCTGTGCTGTGCCACCATGTGTTTTTTCCCCAACCTTCTGAACATTTCAGTGATTCGCTGGCATATTGCTCCATTTAATGACAGTGTTGGGCTCCTTGACTCTCTAATTTCTCTATGCCATTATGCGCTTGTTGTGTCCTGTCAGGAACATTTGGGTCTGTTTGAAATTGCGGCAGTGGCCAAAAGAAAAAAGATGAAGGCAAAGGGAAAAGAATTGCTGCAAGAGAGATGTAGCAAAACAGTAATTAGCATTAGCAATGAAGAAGTGTTGAAAGCAGTATGTTTTGCTTAGGGATTTACCCTTTCTGCTTAAAAAGCTTGCGTTACAAGGCAACTCATATTTGCACATCCTAGTGCTGCAGAGCTAAAACACCAGTGATAAATTTGCTCCACAGCCTAGAGTTACTCCTACAAAGCTGAATCATAACACTTTATCTCTGTAGGAGTCTGTTAGGCACATGTAATTTTACTGTGTGGATGTTGGGTTTTAAGGAGAAGAAAAGAATGGTGATGCCAAATGTAGCATGCTCACCTTTTCCAGTAGTCACAAACAGCTTGGGGCACCAGCTCAACGCTGATGATCTTTGGGTAATGTTGGGTCATTATTTTACAATCTGCAAGTTTAGTCTTTATCACGATTTCACACCCACCTTAAGAGATCTCTGGTTGCAAACATGAATGTTTTCAGTGGTGGGTTGTAGAATAAATTGATTGTGAACATTTGCCATTAGAGAGCTTGAGTATTTAACTCTTTTAAAATGTCTGTGAGCAAATATAAATAAAGAAAAATACAAACTAGCATCAACCTGGGGCCCAAAAGCAAAATATAGAGGATGGCAAGATGACCAGTACTTAAATGTTAAATAATGCTAATTAAAACATAGTTAGCATAACTGTAGTTAGAATAACTGTACTGCTAAATTCATTCTAATTTGATCAAATTGCAACCATTAGATTTGTTATTTAGCAGTGGTTTGACATTTGAACTTAAAAATCTCAAACTTGGAGGGAAAAAAAATCACTGATCAATTTCAATGAACATTTCAGTCTTGGTGAGCTACCTTTCCAAAAAGAATATTCCTCATCATGCTTCTTAGGAATGTAGAAGAGTTAGCTTGATTCCAATAAAGCTCCAGCTTTGCTTGTGCAGTGTAAAAGTGTAAAAGGAGGTCACAATAAATACATGCCACTGTAGCTTATAGAAGCTGTTGTTCCTGTTTTTTTTTCAAATACTGGATACACATTTCCTTTATATTCTGGTTATATTCCAATAAAGAGACTGATACATAATTTTATATGGTTATTATACCATTGCTATAACATGGGGTACATCTCATTTTTTATGAGTTCTGTACAATGTATGGCTTTGCAAATCGAGGCAAACTACTGATGTGACAATTTCCCTCTAAATAGTCGCAACTAGTAAATGCAAGCACAGTCAAAGCACATGTCATTCATTACACTTCCTAAGTTGATGGTTAATCAAATATGAACAGCGTTCTGTCCAGTCCCTGAATGAGAAAACCTGTAGAAATGGCATGCAACAAGCATGAATATTTTATGAATATTCAAGGACGAATGATGCCTCAAATATTAACCATCTTTCATGAAATGCAGTAAGTGTAATTTCTGGGGGTTTGCCTTGTGGTTGAATGTTTCAATTCACTTCAAGCATTAACAAGTTCAAAAACGCCTAAGACATCCCTGCTTTCACACGCCTCTGATACATGTTCTTAAATTATCATCTTATATAGGCCTATAATGACCACCTTCTGTTCAAGCATGAGTTTGTTGGGCCACCCACGTGTTTTAACCCCCACTTAATAAAACTGCAAGAGAAAAGATATGCCGTTTCATAGGTGTGAGAGTTTTGAGTGCAGTTGTTTAAGGGACTGTGGTAGCCTAGTGGTTAAGGTACTGGCCTCTGGATCAGAGGGTCCAGAGTTCAAATCCCCCCTCTGCCCAGCTGCCACAGTACACCCTTGAGTAAGGCCCTTAACTTACAATTACTTGGATTGTAAAATTTTATACGTTTTAAGTCGCTCTGGATAAGGGTGTCTGCTAAATGCCATAAATGGAAACGTACAAAGTGGTCTTAGACAGTCATGGCTGAGAGCTGCTTTTATTACATTTTTGTTAAATGTCTGATGAAATTTTGACCTTTAATTAACTATAAGCAGTGGAGTATTGGTCCGAGGACAGCGTAATGAATTACTGCCACATAAAATATCCTTCACATTCATCTGTTTCCGTTGTTTGAACTTCAATGTTCAATACTTTTTATGTTTCTTATCGGATACGAAGGATGTCTTCCAAATGTGTCTCCTGATTTAAAAAAAATGTCCAACCATCTATTTAGGCTTGCAGACATAGCTGACATTTTTCTCTGAAAGCAATAGCTAAGGTTAAGAATCTTCAATAAAAACATCATCTTTAATCGGTCTACAGATGTTTGGCTCAACCTCTGGCACATGACCAGTCTTTCCTGTAAATGTGAGGAGATTTGTGGGGGGTGGAACAATGCTGGAAGTCATGCGTGTGGTCCTGATTGGTCAAAATACCGCACTGATGACTGATCCAAAAGATGCCACACATTCTTAGTTGCATCGTCTTGATATTTTCCTTGTAGAGCAATAGTGAAGAGTAATAAAAAGAATTAAAAAAAAACACAAGCTTCCTGGTGCTACACATATTTTATGCAATGTTCCAGAGAGCTCCCTGCATTCCTTCCTGTATAGAGAGTGTTCTTCCTGCCCATATTTGGTAGAGAGGGGAAGGGAATCCCTTACAGTGACTCATCGAATTGCTAGCCAAAGGGGGAGCACACTGAATGGAAGCTTGATTTATTCACAGACGGATTATAGGGGTTGTACATGACGAAGTCCTCCTTACAGGCAGCTCTTCTGAGAGTACTGAATAGTAACTTTGTTATTAATAGCTTTGCAATTAACAGTCACAAACCAGTCTTCATTTATAGCTAATAAACTAGATGTGATTGAGCTTTGCATTTATTTTGGGAAGGCCAAATTGATTTAAGGACAGGGCTTATTACTAATGTGTAAACAGAAAAGCTTTATGAACAGGTAGCAATAATATTTAATGTTCAAATATTTTAGTGTTCTGAAATAAAAGCTTATTTTTAGGCAGATAATTTCGATAATATACACATTACTTTAGGTATTGGTAATAAATCAATTATGGGAAGAACCCAAGGCCTTATAGATATATAAAATATATATCTGATAGATTTATTTGAAAATATATACACTTTTTTTGTCCAGAAATGCATAAATGTATAAAGTTTTGAGTTTTTCTCCTATTTGTAGCCAATTCCAACTAATAGCGGGAATGTGATGACTAACAAGTACTTTCTCTAGTGAAACCAGGCGCCATTTCACTGATTTAACTGCTCATCACAGAGTAGCTGAACAAACTTGGAGAAGTACATAAAATGTCCTCTATACATTAGCTCACACAATATGCAAAGATTATTCTGGCTGATTTTAGGGAACAGTTATAATATTTTTCACCAGACAGCGTCTGATAACTTTTAACAGGACTCTGTTTCAATTTATCTCACACTCTTCCAATAACAGGGTGAATGCTTTTACTAATTTGGCTATTGTGAGACAAAGTGATGACATTATTTTTTTTTTAAAAAGCAATTTTTTTGTTATTCAGTGATGGACCTCTAATCCTGACCTCCAAAACATCCAAAAACAGACCTCACCAGCCAACATAAAAACATAAAACTTTTCATTTTAAAATTCACAAGATTCCAATAGTTTTATAATTTTGGCTAAATTAACCAATGGTTCTTGTTTTACTAGTTACAGACACTCAATGGTCCATTTAAAGAAAGCATTCTGACATGTTTTTTTTGCCTAGAGTCTCCATCATTGTTGGCACCCACAGCATCAAAAGGTTTGGCAGAAAATTATAAACATCCTAAGGAAAAGCTGATGCATGCATGCTTTGTGTTGGCTTTATCTTATTCACCATTTTAATGTGTACAGAAAACTTTATATAAAAAACAGTTTAAATAAGTGTAGACAATTTCTTTTGTAGTCAGATTGAAGTCTGCAATTATTGTTCGATTTTTTTTCCACTTTGTCAGGCTGAGAGTTTGTGAAAAAGCCGTGACTCACTGTTACAGACTGCATCATCTTCTCCCTTTACTCTCTATTGAAAAATGTTAAAAATGACTGTAATGTACATCATAAAAATAGTTTATGCTAAAATAAGCTTCTAGAATTTTTACATCGCCATTGAATTAGTGATCTTTAAGGTACTTCTAGTCTACTGTAACTTAATTCATTTTTATGTTCCTTGTAAATTTTAAATCCAACCCCAAATCAGAAAAAGTTGTGACAGTATGGAAAATGCATATAAAAACACAGGGTTTCCGAAATTTACCTTGACTTTTATGTCATTGCTGGCAGTAGGAACCAGAGATATTTCATGTTTTGCCTGGTCAGCTTCATTGTTAATAAATATCTTTTCCTGCATTACAGGCCTGAAACATTCCAAAAAATGTGACGGTAAATCATTTAACACTTGTAAATCATTTGGCAACTGTAACACTCCTTTTCACCAACTTGAAGTTCTGACACAACAGATACCAAGTGATTTGTTTCAGGTCTTATTTTGTCTAATTTCTCCTGCAAACAAGATGTGCAACAGTATAGGGTCGTCTTTGTTGCATTTTTTATTTTAAAACACTCCACACATTGTTTAAATTGCCTTTGCCAATGGCACTGACCCTATACTATGACAGACCCAGGCTTTTGGACTTGTTGCTGATTGTTGCTGCTTTTCTTCTTTGGTTAAGAGCACTTTTATTTTATTTTTTCAAAAAAGATCTGGAATTCCAACAGATCTGATCACAATTCATGTTTCCACTGCGTGATGGTCCATCATAGATGCCTCTGAGCCCAGAGAATTTGATGCCGCTTCTTGACATTGTTTACATGATGCTTCTTTTTTACACAGTTTTAAGTGGCATTTGTAAATGTAATCCTTACTTGTAGTGCTTGATAAAGGTTTGCCATAATCCCATTACTATTCATAAATGGCAATTCTTGATGCAGTGCCGTCTGAGGGTTCAAAGATCACGGACCTTTACAGACTAAAATGCCACTTGATTCCTTGAATAGTTGAATGACATTATGCACTGTAGACAAAAAATATGCAAATCCCTTAACATCTTTCAATGAGGTATATTGTTTTTAAACATTTTTATAATTTTTTTACATGTTTGTTGAGAAAATATAGATCCTCTGGCCATCTTTGCTCATCAAAGACTCATCAACATCAAAGCTTATTCTGGATGTTGCTTTTGTAAATAATGATTGCAATCGCCTGTTTGAAATCGCCTTATTCATTTTTGTATGCATTACTAGCTCTATATTGCCCCTGTGTCAACATATTTTTAAATGTGTTGCAGGCTTGAAAGGCAGGAATGGATGTTTATTGAAAAAAGACAAACTATAAAATATCTCAGGTTCATACTGTCTATACTACTATCTAGAATGGAAAAAGACTAATATAAAAACTAAGTGTAATGTTTCTGTATGAATATGTGTTTATATTGATATGTATTCATTAATTAATGTAATTAATGTAGACATGAACATTTTTAATGAGCCACAGTATGTGGTTCTATGTGGTGTGTCTATGTAACCACTATGTCTCTGCTTTTTTTTTTATCTTTTTAGCCAACCTTTCACACTTGAAATAGTTTACCATAAACCATTTTGGACCTAGAAAATCAGTACTAATTAGGAGGCAAGGCTTTAGAAGATGCCTAGTTCTCACCCTTTTGCCTTCACAATGCCGGGTAAAGATGCTGGTACCATTTCCTCTTGTGACTGCCCTTCATATGTATACTGTTTTAGCAGGATAAATGTCCTGACTCCAGTGCAGCATTATAACAGCAATTTTGAGAAAAAACACAAACAACCATAAATAGGAAATTATCATACTTGCAATTCTTCATTGGGTTGAATGTGTAGGCAGTTGTTAAACCCAGAAGTATGTTCAGCTAACCTATCTTTCTTGAGCTAAAACCTGGTACAGGTACAACCTAAAGAACTGGTACTTTGGTATTAACTGATACAGAACTGGTACTTAGAACTGGAGATTATTGATTAAACTCCTCACCTTATTTACTAATTCATGTTTCACAACAATAAAAATGGCATGTTCTCTGTGGATTTGATTATTGAACAATGCTGAATTACTAAGATGGTAAAGAAGGTTATGAAAAATGTTTGTGATTAGCATGATTTTGCTGACAATACAGATATCTACCCATTCAATAGAAACAGTTTAGAACATTAAAAAAAATTCAACAAAAAGGAAAGCTCACATGCATTACAGTTGTAGACACTGCTGAATTTAGTACTTGAGTGTACCCATAAGGTCCCCACGGTTTTATATAATAATGTAATCCACGTCCATTCTGATCTCCAGGAGCTACTTACTTACTTTTTTTTCTCTAACTCTAAAGAACTGTCTATAATGCTTTTTATGTATTATGCACAGACTGCAGAGTCTGATCTACACCTAACAATTTGGTATTGTAGTGCATTCTTTTAGGTCCACATCCTACTTGATGGAAAGGGGATATTATTGCAGATGATAATAACCATTAAGATAATATAATGATCAAATGCATCTTAATGCAAAGTGATCAGGATTGGTCCCAAGTATAAAATACTGTTTAGTGTTTTTACTGAACTGTACTGGACTAAACTGTTTTGAATTAAACAATAAATTCTAATAATTTATAAACTTACTGTTTTGGTAATAATTTTAGTTTTAAATTTGCAATATACATACAATTAGGGAAGCACAGTGGCTCAGTGGGTAGCACCACTGCCTCACTGGGGCAAGAAGGTCCCGGGTTCAATCCTAGGGTGTTGCATCCCTGGGTCCTTTCTGTGTGGAGTCTACTTGTCCTCCCCGTGTCTGCGTGGGTTTACTCCAGGTACTCCGATTTCCACCCACTGTTCAAAGTCATGCTTTGAACATACTTTCGGGTGCGTAATGGCCTGCCTGCCTAGCCAACAGGGTAGTGTTAAATAATGGCTAAAACACCAGTGACGTCTACAAGTCGTCTGACAGATTGGTCAGTCAAGGTGATGATAAATACAATTATTTACAGAATCCCATAAGCAAATTCCACTTTCCATAATGTGTCTGCTTAAGTAAACAGGTTTTTTTCTTTTCTCAGTACAGGCAATAGTACTAACATTATTGTTTCTAAAATTCATACATGCTATAGAAATATCGAGGATGGAGATCAGGCGGAAAAAAAGCATTCATTTTTTGTTGAATAGCTTTGTGTTGGGAAAAAAAGACTGCAGATGAGTCATATATTTTACTAATTGTGGACTAAATATGTACAACTTCCATAGAATTGAGTCATTTTGATCAGTAAAGAGAGTTATGACAATGCAGTCACAATGCTTCTCTCAGGTCATCACTGATGGGCATCTTGCATCAACACCATAAGGTGTAGGGTAGGGGGTCATGGAAAGCCTGTAGTCATGGTAAGATGATGTGAGGGGGCAAGGGGCGGGGGTTATCCTTGGCTGTTCTGCTGGGTTTTGGAGCCCACATATCAACATTGCCCTGTCATTTGCCAGGCGCCCATAGGGCTGGGCAATGTGAACGCCAGTCATGGCTGTTCTTTAATTAACTCTTGCTTCAAGAAAGAGAGAAAAGGGGGGAGGGAGAGGGAAATGGAGAAAGACACCAAAAGAAATTGAGAGGCAAACTGTCCAACCTTGAGGAAAAAAAAGTTCTAAATCATGGCTCATTTCTAAATGAGCACAAAAGTGAATTGAACCAAATGAAAGAATTGTTCCACCAGAAAGTAAATACGTCCGATGTAATTAATCTGTCTAGACATGTCTCACATTTGCTTTGTCAGCTTTGTACTGTAGCTACAAAGCTATTGTTGCTAACAAGTCACTGTACGCAATTTCACACTCAAAACACTTTAGATTATTGATCAAGCCTTTACTGTTAATGTCCTCAGCTAGTTCAAATTTCTAACTTTGACAGCCAATAGCACTAAACCACTGGCTCTTACATAAATGGTAGCATAGGCTATCTACAATTAATATAAAATAAATTGTTACAAGAACTGAGGATGACGTGTCACGTGTGGATTTTATTTTAAAATGAGCAAATACCTTTAGTTTTGCCATGACTTCCCCTATCTAGTTCATCATCTGATGCATCTCTGCTGTCTAAGGCAGATATCATATATATATATATATATACAAAAATACATTTCTATTTTTCTCTCAAAGAGCTCTTCTATAAAACGACCTCTTTATGCAGGGTGTTGCTTAGCATGTGTTATTATGTGTGTAACATAAAAGAATGTTAATTAAACTAAAAAAATTGATTCTTACTACTACTCTAGTTCTTGTTTTAAAGACTTGTTGTGAATGTGTTACTTATGCCACATAAGCATCTGCACCATTTTGTCTCACAAAAAACAGGAAAAAAAACTTGTTGCTCTGTGTATATTTCCACCTTCAGACTTCCATTTTATATAAATATTATGTGGCAAAAAAATGCCGATTACATTGAAATAACTTCAATATTCAGGCATTATGGTGTTGTTAGTGATCCTGATTTAGATTTTGACTCAGCCTAGACATTTACATTAACATTTACAGTATTTAGCAGACGCCCTTATCCAGAGCGACCTGTGCCTATTTGGAGCTTGCACGCCCCACCCTTGTCCATGTTTTCTTTGGATACCCCAAGAAATTGCAGTAGGCCCACTTGTTTCTCTTTTAAGTTGTCCTAGTGTGTGTTGTATGAGTAGAGCAGAGCAACCTTGTTCCTGTCATGAATATAGCGACTGATGTGACGATAAATAAATAACTGTGACTGAGGTGGTAAGAGATTCTGCTGCTCTGTGGAACAAGGCATTGAGATTACTTTCAATACAATACAGAGCAAGCAAAAGGAACAGAAGCAGTGTGTCCTATGGGGAAAACATCACAAATCACAAATTCAAATGTCTACAAAGTAACTGTAGACCAACTTTGGGGATATTGGAACTTACAAACACTTTTTCTCACTTTTTATCTGTTGAATAGGGATTTTTGTGGTGACAGAGACATAAGGTAAAAGGTGTTGTCCTGCAATAACATTTTCTGTACGTTAGGTCGAGTACACAATATCAGTGCAGCAACATGAGGACATATTTTAAATCAAACTGACAAACGATTGCCTGTGACTGATGGAGGGAAACATGGGTATTAAAAAACAAACATGGGTATTAATATGAATTAACCCCCTTCTTGGGGTTCAGTGGATTAGCACCACTGCTTCACAGCAAGAAGGTCCCGGGTTCAATCCCAGGGTGTAGTGACCTGGTTTCTGTGTGAAGTCTGCATGTCAGCCTCGTGTCTGCGTAGCCACGATTGCCACTGATACTGATAGTGGCATTAAAGAAGCCAAATAAACAAACAATAAGCAAACAACCGTCTTGCTGTTACAATACCCTTCACTCCTCATACTTTTCACCAGATTTTGGAACACGAGTATGATGTTGAGAACTAATAGACATTAAGCTCTGACTTAGTTTGTGGCATTCTAATTCATCTTAAACTTATCTGATGGAGTTAAGCTTTGAGCCCTGAGCAAACCAGACAAGTTCTCCATCAATGCTGATCAAACTTTTCTGTATAGACTTTGTTTTAGGATAAACTGATAAATCGACTGTTTGGAGGTTCAAGCCATACTGAGAGCCACTGAGGTGTATAACCTTTTCTACTGACTGGCTGCAACATTTTCTGCATGGGTAGATGATTAGGAATCACAATTTTTTAAATCGGAGCAAACGTATTTAATTCAATGTCTTAATAGTATCACAAATAATTACAATGCATGTTATACATTGGCTATAATAGTGTGATCATACAGTAATTATAAACGTTTTAGCTTTTCAATGAATCTTGACCAAATGTGCAGAAGTACATTCAAAGACTTGAGACCCACACTAAGTGAGTGAGTTAGAAGAGACAGAGACAAAAAGAAAGACTGAATCATACTGAGAGGGTGTATTTTACAGTCCTGGGGGAAATAATAGAAATCCATTTAAGCCTTTCTATGCTTGCAAATACACACACACACAGTCTTGATATGTTTATGGGGACTTTACACTGACATACTGATTACTGCAAGCTTATTAACGCTACACCTATAACTGACTCTACCCTTAATGGTAACCTAAGTAACCAAAAGAAAAATGTTGCTCTTTCATTTTTAATTAATATTTATTTATTCTTAAAAACAATTAAAGTTTCGGGGACCAATATAATGTTCCCACTAGACATATGGTCCCCAAAAGTCTAACAATAGTCAGATATATAGAGCCCTTGCACACTTTAGAATGAGGTCATCTATATGCTGGGCTTTTTGACAAACATCCTGAAGGACCTGAAGGAAACATGCAAGGTCTGCCTGACCAGTGTAAAACTCCCCTTTACACACTAGCCTGGCATTAATTACATGGGATGGGCTGTTAGCAGTAGAAACACCAGCCTGTTGAATAGATGGCCAATTCAGTTCAATGGTCAGATGCGAAGCTCTGTTTAAAGCCTATTGAGAGTGAAACTGACGGGAAAAATAGACCATTATGTTTGATTGGCGTAAGGTTAGGCAGCCTTGCTGTGAATGGCTGGGTCAAAGGTGAACCCTAGGCCTAAATGCCAAACCCATTTGTGTCGGTCAGAATGCTAACGAGACAAGCTGAACAAGAGAAAACCATTGCTGTTCAGGTCAGGGATGACAGATATCCTTTGTTGAGCAAGAGAGAGAAACGTCTGTTTATAGAAAAGACATAAAATGCCCTCATTGGGTCTGTACTGCCACTGTATGGCCTTCCTGCACCTTATCTTTTCAGCTATAAACAAACAGATTTTAGTTTTATTTTACAATGCACTAAAATTCCACTAAAAGTGACGGATATGCAGTTTAACACACAGAGGCTCTGACAGACTTACTACTGTGAAGACACCTGTAGATTTTACATCTGAAAAAATGTACAGACTCCTAAATGAAAGTGGTCTGTTTCATGCCGTGGGTAAAGGTAACACTTGGCTGAGCACGTCGGTCTAAACTTCTCTATTCTAAACCACAAATTCCATCTCCTCTTGGAGGATCCCAGATGTTCCCAAGCCAACTGTGAGATTTCCAGTGAGTTCTGCTTGGTCTGCCCTGAGATCTCTGTCCAGGGGGATGTGCCTGGGACAACTCCAGCAATAGCTGACCAAGGGCATTCTTGTGAAATGCCTTAACTACATTAAATGGCTCCTCTCGATCAGCTCTGATGTGAAGTTTGACTAATACCTTATCTTGTCATGGAAAGTAACCATGTGTACTAATTTCTTCCTCGTGGGCCCATAATTTGACTCATTCGAGCACTGTTCATATTAATGACAAGGTGTGATTGTAGACTGACTGATAAATAGACAACTTTGTCAGCAGACTAAGTGCTGGAAGGACTAGGAGCTAGATATGCTAGCCCACCACTGCATGATTTGAGTAACATCAATGGCTTCTGATTGGGCTGGGCATCAAATGCAGACACAATTGGCTGTGTCCGATTAAGGGGAGGCCGGTTTGGCATTATCTACTGGCACGGCAACAGCGACTCCTACCCAGCTCTGCAATGAACTGGCATCCTATCCAAGGCACTCTTACACCTCCAGCCTGTGCTCTCCAGGATTAGGTGCCAAAGCTCTGCAACACAGACTGTTAGAACTAAATGTAACTCCATTACCTATGTAAGCAATCATACAAAAGTTTGGAACCATTAAAAAAATTACTAAATAGTTCATGTTATTGGGCATTTCTGTGTACTTCTTTCTAAAATGCTATTTACCCATACTATAATTTGTACAAATACACTGCTCACAAAAAGGGGATATGGGGATATTTCTTTATGTGAGATTTTATTCTGAAGTATCACCTAATTGTTGTGAGCAGTATATTTTTGGTAAATACCGGCATCATACACATAACTACACAATTTGTTAGATTGTGCATGTAATTCAGTTATTTCAGTTTGGGAGATTGTTATATCAGAGGCCAATGGATACGTTGGGTTGTTTAGGAGGCAAAGAATGTAATTTTTTGCACCTCGGACATTAATGGCAGCTTCAACATTCTTACCATTCTGTACTATTTTTTATTTGTATTAATTTGTGACTCGTAATTTTGTCCTTTATAATGATTTGTTCTGTAACTTCTTGAATGGCAAAAAAACTAACTGAATAATTCCATATAAGATTTCTGCATATTAATTGTATGTAAAACAGAGATCCACAAACAAGACTTATCATGCCATTGAAACATGTTTTAAGCAGCACTGTACCACAGTTGCACAGCCTCTACGAGTGTGTGTGTGCGTGTGTGTGTGCGTGCGTGTGTGCGCGTGCGCGCGCGTGTGTGTGTGTGTTTGCATGTGTTTGCGACCTGGCATATATTGTCCCTGCTTCCAGACAAACACAAGGCCAGGTTCCAAAAGAGCAGGAGGGGACAGGGTGGAGTTCACAGCAGAGTGTTTCCTCCTTCTGTAAATGCAAATGCTCTGTAAACACTGAGTGTGCATCATATAAATGTACCATGTCTACTGGCTGTAAGCTGTAAACGTATGACGTGAATGCACTGTAAATAGGTGTAGAGTGGCTGTTAAAATGGGATGTAAATGGTCCGTAAATGCCTGAGCACTGGCCATCTGTAAATATATGATCTGCGTTGCACTGTAAATAGCTGTCTAGCTGAGTGAATATAAATGCAGAATGCAATGTAATCAAAAGTGAAAAGAATGACTGTAACCTCTATTTAAACATGCCGAACTGAGGACAGAATTTTGACTGAATTTTCAACTTATTTAGTTCAATATAAAAGCTTCAAATTGCAGTGTGCAGACAAGGTTCACTATAATGATCCAACTGTACCCATTTGAAATTTAAAGGTGGTCTCATGAAAAGCATAGTCAAAACTTACTTTCAGTTTTGTTAAATAAACCTATTTAAATCAGACCTTGTACAGTAATTTACAACCTTATTTAGAAGCAGCTTATATTATATATTATAAAACTGAAAGTTAAAAATTCTAAAATCTGATTTCAGCGCCATGCTCAAAACTGTAAAATAACTTAAATGCGCACAATTTTGATCATCTCACAAAAAAACAAATTCTCTATTAATGCACCAGGTTTTAAAGCTTTGCACTAATCAGTTAGTTTGCAGCACATTACAAGCAGCCAGGGCAGCATTAACAAGAAAAAAGCATAAAGACCTTTTACTAAATTATTAGTTATTTTTATAAAGTGAGGAAGAGATGTGGGCTGTTTGATCTGTTCCACTGGGGTGTGCAGAAAACAAAATGTAAAACATATTTGTCGACCTAAAAAGAGTGATCAAGCAAAGATATAGCAGCTTAATTACTTTTGTGTGGGACTAAACAAGTACGGACTGAGTTGTATTGTGAACAAATTATTTATCATGAATGTTTCATTCATTCATTCAGGGTCACAGCAGGGAACTAATATCACTGTAACACACTACCTCTCATGCCTTCTTGCTTTACTAATTAAAACAAAACAGATGTATTTATTTGTTCATTCAAAAGATTAATTTTTGCATAAGTGTTATTAGTAAATAATCTTGCACATTTGATGTTAGTGTTTATCAAGTTTAAACACATTCTAGATACACAACCTCCTAATAAACCAAGACCTTAGTATAAGTGCCGTATCAACAGTAGGAATTGAAAAATAATGGAAAACTGAAGAATAATAAGAAAATAAGCCATGCCCAGAAACTATTAAGCTAAATAGAAAGTGATAAAAAGGAAAACCTAGCAAAATACTAGCTACTGTATATGTTCCAGTCTGAAAGCATGGAACTCAATTATTCAGTAATATTTACTGAATTACATAGACTAGTTACTGGTTTCAAGTTCAACTTCAAGTTTATTTATTTATATAGCGCCTTTTACAACGGAGCATTGTCTCAAAGCAGCTTCACAATATTACGCTGTCCTAAAAGGCCAGTCCCAAGTTGAGCAAGCCTAGGGAGACAGTGGAAAGGAAAAGCTCCCTAAAATGGTAGGAAGAAACCTTGTCTATATTTTTCCATATATATATACAACAAACTAGCTGTATACACTTAAGTGTGTGTTTTGTTTTTAAACCCAAGTTTGATGTAGTATAAGTGCAATAGTTCTTCCACCATCTGTACTCCAATGTCACATCTGTACTGGAATTTTGCTTTAGTACAGTATAATTTAGTACAGTGTTCCCTCGTTTATCACAGGGGTTACGTTCCAGGACGACCCATAATAAACGAAAATCCGTGAAGTAGGGACGTTATATTTATTTAAGTATTTATACACTATTTTAGCCGTAGAACTTGCAGAACGTTTGGGTGGCATCATGGGGCTTGAATGAATTCAGTCTATAATGAAACTTTCACAAACAGCGAAGTAGCGACTCAGGTGGGCAATGCTCTAGTCTTACTTCTCCTTTTTGGTGAGTATTCAACCGCTGAGTAAATACGCTACTGCAGTGTTTTTAACTCTTGAATAATCAAGCAACATGCAGAAGTACTCGAACGTTCTCATTACTTAACACACCATACATCACTCTCATATCACACATGCTCCGTCCATACCGAGCTTACAGCACGTCATATCCTACACATTGAGTAGATACAACTCCTAATATTTTATGATTTATAACATTCCTTTATTGTTAGAATTAATATTTGTATATATTTGTATACATTGTGATTTTCGCCGTGAAACAGCGAAAATCCGCAATATATTTTTTCCATCAGTATTTTCTGAAAACCCGCGATGAACCGAGTCTGCGAAAGGTGAAACGTGAAGTGGCGAGGGAACACTATTTCATTTATTTTTGTGAGCAGTATAGTTAGGAGCTAAAGCAGGACAGCATCTGACGAAATGTGGTCGCCCCTACCCAGGCTGGTCTGTTGATCCTACTGTGCTTCTCTACAGGCACAGGTTGGCATGCTGACTAATAAGGCTAGATGACATGGACATGCAGAGACCTTATTAAGTCCAAAGGGTTTGACCTTCTCACTGGCTGCCACTGCAGAAATGCCATTCATGCGGCAGTTCCACTAGTAGAAAGACAAGCAGCTCTAGATATCCCTAGAGTTATTTCAATTATTCCACATGTTTCTTGTGGTTTCCTCTGTCGATATTTCCCGCAGCATGCCGACCACTCTGCTGAGAGAAGAGGGCCACAGGCCGGTGAGTGCCTCAGCACAATTCATTAGTCAGTCAGTTGGGTTCTTAATGCCATGCTTGGCACCAGGCCATTTTTAAGGAAGGAACGGGCAAGGGGAGGAGTTTAATACAACCAGGTTTCCAAGGATAGTGTTGGTAGATTTTAGTACAGTTCGTGTCAACTGATGTTGGACCGCGAGAGCAATTGGAAAAGTGTTTGTGCTTTTATACTATTAAAGAGGTACTGGAAGGTAGTAGTTTCTGTCTTTTATGACTGTATAAGCTGCACTGTTAGCAGGTGTTTAAAAAGAAATTGTTGCTTGGCATGGTCTGCAATCGGTACTTTCTGCTACATGCATTCGGTTGCCGTGGCCCTTTAATATCGCATCACATTTTTACAGTACTACAATAAATAAAAACCTTAAGCAAGACCACAGAAAGTCGCAGTAGACCAAGCAAGTTAACATCTACACAAAAAAGCAGACGTTTTTTTTTTTTTTTTTATAAACAATTTTTAAGGCCAAGTTGCAGCCAAGCAGATAAGGGTGTATCAACCCCCCACCCCCCACCCCACCCCACCCCACCCATTCTGTTTCAGGGGGAATCCTAGACGAAACACTGCACCAGTAAAAGTCTATGGAAAAAATAAACACTCGCCACTTCCATAAGCAAAGCTGAGAAGGGTTGCTGTTGCAGCAGCAAGAAGATGCACCATCATCTAGAGATATGCGATATTGGAAATTAAAGATATTCCTATATTTCCTGGGATTGGTCGATGTCAAATGACCAGTCATGTGTAGGCTTTTATAGATCAGGTCGTTCCCAAACGGGCATCTTTTTGGACTGTGGAAGGAAGCCAGAGTAACTGGAGAAAACCCACATAGACACAGGGAGGACGTACAGTGCAAGTTAGCTTCAGGTAATAAATCCAGTCTGGATTCTAACGACATGCAATAAATACACTTATCATCGTTACCTCAGATGATTGGTAAACAAGATATTGGCTTGTCCAATATCTCTGGAGATCATAAAATTCCTTTAAATGATAATGATACTTATAAGAATAAGATAAGATAGAAAACTTTAGGCAAAAGACTCAATGCTCTTTAAATCACCCATCTATTCAGCAAGCTTCCGGATGGAGCACTAATGTAGATTTTAGTTTAATTACCTCTGAATCAAGACTAGAATCTTTTAACCCGATCAC
>JAVSBV010000089.1:1769982-1797600 GCA_033117975.1 Parotocinclus spilosoma
GTGGGAAGAGGATGCCCTCAGAAAGTTAATCATTCTCATCATTGTGTTCATCACCTCAGCATACTCATCTGACAGGGAAGCACATAGCACTGATTTGTGAATTATGCAATGGTAAGACATGAGCTCAGGATTGTCCTCCTTCAGTCTAGCCACAGCTTCTTTCCCCCTCCCTACCATGGCAGGGGCTCCATCTGTGGTTATTGAAACCACTTGTTTTGTCTCTATTCCCCTTTCTTTTACCATCTCCTTTATGGCCAGATAGATGTCTTCACCTCTTGTACTGGTATGAAGGGGGGCAACACCTAACAGGTCTTCACAGAACTCTTTCTTCTCATTGTTAACCTTACATAAACTAACAGCTGAGCATTGTCAGATACATCAGTAGACTCATCTACAGCTAAGCTTATGCATGGTGCCTGATGAATGGCTTCATCCAGTTGTGCCAGGACATCCTGGGTTAAGATTTTTGTTTTCTTTGTGGTTGACGATGCTGACACAGGTATTTGCTTGATTTTTTTCACAAAAGTCATCTTTTTGTTTTCCTTCAAGCAAGGTTTCCGCTACCGCACTCATGCAGTCCTTAACAACCCCTCCGTCAGTAAATGGTTTTTATGTTGACCCAAAATCCAAGCAACTTTAAGGGAACATTCATTAGCATGTTGTTGGGCAGTGAATGAATGTGTGAGGATTCTGGTGGACCGATCATACTGGGCTATTAGATCTTTTTTTGTGCTCTCAGTTCAGATTTAAGTGGATATGTTTGCTCAAAAGATTTGTGTTTTGTTTCGTAGTGGCGCTTCACGTTGCTGCTTTTAATTAGCGCCACGGTTTCAGAACTTATGAGACATGTTGGTTTTGAACTGCCTGTGGGAAGAATAAACAAATATGCCTCTGTGTTGAAAAGTCGGTTTTCGCTGTCAAATTTTCTTTTTTTTAGAGCACGCCATCTGAATTAGCCTTTCTTTGACTCAATTTATTCTCTGACTGCCGCTTCTCGCTTCGTACCTCGCCTGTGTGGCGCTGCACTTTCGAATCTGCACAGATCTGATTGGCTACTACGCACGCGATTGGTCTTTGAGTTTACTGCACTGCAAAGCTCGTACCGTAAAGACAAGAAAAGTTCCACCGCTTAAAATAAACAGTGAAAATTAAATCGTTCCCAAGAGTTTATTGGTTTGAGTCCACAGTGGACAACGTCTGGGTCCGGACCTGGACCTCGGTCCGCCTATTAGTGACCTCTGCTCTATAGCAATAGGGCCTTCCTCAAACCAGAGTGGATGATGGAATCTTAGTTTGACAACAAGATTTCTGGAAATGTATCGTAACACAAATCTCCATAATAGACAGACAGTCAGGCATGGCATATTCATTTTGTCCTACAGAAAACTGGTCTGATTACCACATGGGTTTACTCCAGGTTTCCAAGCATCTCCCAAAACATGCATGTAGGTGGAATGCTACTCTAAATAGCATGTGTCCTTATGTGACATCCAGCAGTCGACTATGGTCAGAATAAAAAAAATTCTTAAAGAATAATGCAAAACCATGTATTAAACGTGTAAAGTTGTCACGTATGATACACGGTAAATTCAACTCAACTCAACACTACAGTAAAATAAAATAATTAAATGCAGCATATTTTTAAGAGTTGATATTTTAAGAGTGATGATGATGTCTATGAAACAAAAATATTTTTGTTGATGATTGTATCACAGCATTCTTTATCTCAAGCTTTGGGATCATCCCTGTTTACTCAAGACACATCAAATTAGCCCCAGTATCCCAAGCTGCTCTGTACAATCCTGTATAGGTCAGAAGGAAAACATGTGAGGACAGAATATACATACAACTAAAGTAATACCTAAAATTTATCAGTGTGAGGACATTTGATTGGTCTTCACAAACAAATCATTTGTATATGGCAGTTTAGGTGTGTGGTCCAGGTTTTACATATTTACCAACAGTAATCCACAATTGGAAGGGTCTCATACATAAAGTAATGCAAAAGATTGTGTATTTTTCTGTTTGTAGTTTTATTTATCTGAACCCTTTCGGTACATGCATAGAGGACAGCATCTCCTCCCAGCTCCAGAGATCACAAGTTCAGGAAAAAAAACAACTCACATTCTGCGTAGATGACACACAAATAATAGCACATTTACACATTCTAACAGTGTATAGCCAAACCTGTATCTTTGGAAGTGGAAATATGTGGTTGTGTTTGTGAATGAGTCATTTATGATCGTGACTCAATTATGTCATGCTATGTAAATCACAATAAACCTGCACAAACACATTTATAGGAAAATCTACTTGGCTCCAAAAACCTATTAGTAATTATTTAGGAAACTTGCTACTAACTTTGTCAATTTCTTTAATTACGTCTAATTTTCAAACCAAACACAGCTACTAAAATTATTTGACTAGTAATATAAGTATAGCAAAATAATAATATAAAAGAACAGAAACATTACATTTTTAAAAAGTGACCTTTCAATAACATTTAAACAGATTCAGAAAGTAAATATCACTACCAGGTCCTACAGTGGTGCTCGAAAGTTTGTGAACCCTTTTCTGTATTTCTGCATAAATATGACTAAAACATCATCAGATTTTCACAAAAGTCCTAAAAGTAGATAAAGAGAACCCAGTAAAACAAATGAGACAAAAAGATTATACTTGGCCATTTACATATAA
This sequence comes from Parotocinclus spilosoma, assembly GCA_033117975.1. Lineage (NCBI taxonomy): Eukaryota > Metazoa > Chordata > Actinopteri > Siluriformes > Loricariidae > Parotocinclus > Parotocinclus spilosoma. The sequence goes on from JAVSBV010000089.1 coordinate 1,772,680, forward strand.
TCCAATATCACATACTTGTTAGTGGCAAAAGTATGTGAACCTCTAGGATTAGCAGTTAATTTGAAAGTGCAATTACAGTCAGATGTTTTCTTTAAAGCAAAGGGATCTATCAAAGTTTACTCTTTACAGCACATATTTGTGGAAGTGTATTATGGCACGAGCAAAGGACATTTCTGAGGACCTTAGAAAAAGAGTTGTTGATGCTACAAAACCATCTCTAAAGAGTTTGCACTCCACCAATCAACAGTCAGGTAAATTGTTATAGCATCAGTGACATCTTTCCAACACCATGTCTGATATGTTGCTACCTTTTTGGGTGATTTAAAAAACGCGTTTAAATGTTTTCATGATCCCATTGAGAGAGGGTGTCTGTGTGTATTCTAGGAAGGACTGTCACCTTTCTAGGTCTGTTAGCCTCCTTGTAATCCTCTACTGCCAATTGGTCTCAGCCGTCTGCGACTCTGAATTGTATTGTTGTTTGTGCTCTGGCCATTGTGTAAAATGTATTTCCAAAGCATTTCCATCTAAATAATGATGAAATATTTAGTCAACATGTCATCAGTGTGTTGCCAAACAAATGAGAGCAGTACATGGCCTAATGATGTGCCCACTTTGGGCTACCATTTGTTTGGTTGTGTGTCTGTCAGACAAAACGCAAGCTGTAATTGTGAATAGTGTAATGGCTGGTTGTTAAAATGCATTGGAATTGCATGTAAGCACTTTTAGTGTAAGTAATAAAATATGTGCATTGTTGTGGTTCTTCTGTTAAGGAAGATTGTGGATAATATTTGTCTCATTCATGATTTATAATCTTTAGTCTGTCCTCAGGATGATTATTAGTCGTATGATCCTACATCGACACAGCACAAAGGAGAAGCAGCTTTGAATAAGGTTCAAGGTTTTGCACTCCCTTTTACTGTCTCTCTCCTCCCCCTTTACACACACATATGCCTTCATCACATTATCCACACAACTTATCTTGCTTTCTTTATCTCAGCTTCTCTTTATTTGTTTATTACTTTCTGCCGCTCACTCTCTTTCCCCGCCCACATCTTCTGCTGGTTAGGATCCAGTGGACTCATGGATCCATGTTGAAACCTTCTTCTACAGCTCGTTCTCAAAATGCAGGCATACTTTCATGCATGAAAGTAAATATTTGGCCTGCAATAATACCATTCTTTATTGGTCAGTTACTATTTGCATTTAGCCCCAGGACTGTATAAAATAAGGATCTGTTGGTTATAGCCACATTAAAGATGGTATTAGCAACCCTTGTCATATTTTGTGCTTCAGAAACATAAATACAATACACATAAAGCAAGCCCCGCCTTAAACTCAGACAACACAATACAAATTTCCAACCAATCATGACAAAGAATCCTTTTTCCTTATCTGTCCACTCTAAAAAAAAAAACAATATATTCTGGCTTTCTACCATCAACAGCATATGTGGTGCAATATTATTGTATTTTATTTAAAACAATTAAAAGTGTTTTTAGAATTTGTGGTTGGAATTAGTTCAAATGAACAGTTTGAAAGCATGCAGATTGAACCAGAGCACATTAAAGCAGGTGTAAGAGAGTAGGTTTTTCAACTGTTATTTTCTGCTGTTTACAAGTTGGGACTGTAACATAGATTTCACTCAGATTTTCCACTGAAATAAAATCTTTCTGACATCTAGAATGTAAGACATTCAATTCCATAGCAATTGTATTTAGTTCAATAGCACAGTAACCAGACAAAGTACAGCAAAGTTTTAACCCAGACATAAAATATTTCACTTTATCTTGCTCTCTCTTTACCCTAGCCTTCTCTCTCTCCTTTCGGAGTTCAGGAAGTGTGTGTGTGTGTGTGTGTGTGTGTGTGTGTGTGTGTGTTGGATTGAGAATAGCTGAGGCTGCAGTTAGGAACCGTGGTGTAGTGTTGCAGCCCCCTCTCTCTCCAAAGGGGACGGTTGGGCCGAGCTTTCCCCCTGCCTCCACACGGCTGTGCTGTGGGCTGCTGTTAGCATCCTCCACAACTCAACTCCCCCTCTTCCTGATCTAAGATCAAGTCCACAGAAAAATTCATCACTGTGTAACGATGGAAAAGGGGAGCCATGCTAACCTCAGATAAGAGGAAACGTTTTTGAGAGTTAAAAGTAAAGAAACATGGGATAAGGAATAACATTAAGATAAGATAAAGATAAAAAAAACAGTATGTATTGCCTTTGATACATTTAAAATACAAATATCCTATGTTTGACATTGTTTGTGTGCAAATTAAACTTTCTGGACAAAAAATATGCATGTCTTCTTTTGTAATACTTGATTACGACTCTTGCTTTTGCTACAAAACTTGTACTTTTAAAAAAAGGATAAATGCTCTATAATTTCATTAGGATGTTTATTATTTTATTATTTTTAGCATATTATTTCCTGTCAAAATACTAACATATATTTGCATTTTGGTTTTGTGAACACCAACATAAACATCAAACTGGGATCCAACCCTGGTGACCAGTACACTATACCAGCCCTTGTATTTCATTAATTTATTTATTTTGACATAATTTTGATCGGAAAACTGTCCTTGTTTTTAGTCAAAATTTGGCAACTTTCTTTGACAGCATTTCTGTTGCTACACCAAATATTGCTATCCACCAATTTTGTTTTATATAAGAGCACTATTGCCTGGATCATCAGTTTATCAGAGAGACAGTGTTACATATAAGATGGGAGGGAAAAAACACACTGGAGCAGTTAAAGAGTGTTGTGACATGTCGTACTGCCAAGATATGTCCTACCTATTTACTAGACATCTGAAATGACTGTTTTTTGTCTAAGTGTTGTGTTTAAGGATTTAGTCACTTATTGAATGCTATATTGAAGCTTATAGATTTGCCTTATATGCTAGCTTCAGAGAACTAGGATAAGTGAAAGATGGGATCTTTATACAACAAACTTTCCTTGGCTGTTGACCTGCTGTGTGGGTGTGAGGGGTGGCTAAAATTGCATGTTTTTGTGAAATGATTAATTAATTTTTTTAATCCTTTAATGGAATTTTGTCATTTGCATTCCTATAAGATTGTATAGTCTTATGGATATTTCATGAACACATACTCTGTCCTCCCCTGCTTTTAGCGCATTGATAACGTGATGGATTTGTCCTGGGAATAGAGTACTTTGAGTCATATTGGGTTCAAGGACCACTTTTCATTTTCAGATGCCTTTCACATGCCATATCATAACCAAATGCATATTATGCATTTTTCAATTTGACATCGTAGCTCCATCTAAACCACCCCAATTTTAACCCTGTTTATCCCGGTCCAGAACATCAGCTGCAGGCAGAAGTGCATCCTGCCTAGGACCAGTCCATCGTAGGACTAGGTGGGTTCATTTTGAGACATGGTGTGAAAATTAACTTCTCTCGCCCACCAATCATGTGTGTCCGGAACATGATAAAAGGCACAACTGGTCACTGAGGTAGTGGTCAGATGGTGGCCACTGCACCATCCAAACACCCTAATATACAAGATTTTCTTATTTTATATTAATAGTTTTGCTAAGCTGATTCTGTGGTTTAATATTTGTATTTGTAGCAGGATGCAATTTGCGTGTTTTGCCCTAAACACAGACACTGGCCTCATTTTAAACCTAAGTTAGAACAGAATATTACAGACAGTTTGTGTTCACTGAGTCAGTTTGATCCCTATAGTTTAGGGTTTTTTTAATCAACTGCAAGAGGTTTAGTGCGAGACAGTTATTAAATACCCATATAGAAGGACTATTTTCACTCAGTAAATTGCTGATTTGTGACTGCAATCTAATACTTATGATGTGTGGTCTATTGCCATTAAAAATGATTCATTCAGAGTCTCACTAAAGATATGTTTAGTCATAGCAGTATATGGTGCATGTCCTCTTTCGAATACATTGCTGAATTAGTTATTTGGTGCTTGTGGTTATAGGGTTGTAGATGATTCATTGTGGATATCATAATGACAGTTAAAGAACTGAGCTTATGGGAGAATTACCCCAGTCATCTGCTATGTTTTTTTTTTTTGTTTCTATCTGTATATTTCTTATGTTTTTTTCCTTCTCCCCACAATTTCAAATCAAGTACAAGCTAAGCCAAAGCAAGAGGCATGTTTAAGGTAATGCAGGCTCATCTTAACATCTGACTTTCCATTGTAGGGTTAAAACCAAATATAAAATGTATTTTTTGCAGCGGTCTATCTTGTGGTTGAAATGTACATGCCATTTCAGTCTATAATAGGAATACTTGATATTGCACAACCTAACTAACTTGCTTGATCTCTATCAGTGAAAGTACCAAATCCGTTCCATTAGTGTTCAGTGCAACTAGTGATTGTTTATTGACTATGACTTTATCCATTAACTACCTATTTGAGCAAAGCTTAGTTAAAATTAACCAGTAGACTGGTAACACTTTACAATACTGGTACATGTCTAAAATATACATTGACAATCAGTTACTGGATTTATGTATATGGTTCAGAAGCTGCCATTAATCAAATGTCCCTGTTTATATCCAAAGTAAGAAATGAACCACTTGTTTTTGTTTTTGTTCTATTGGAATACTGATTTACTAAATTGACTTCTTATACTTTTTGTTGCTACTGTTAGGGTTACACAGCAAACCATCTTAACAAGTTCTTAAATTCCAAATTCTTCCTTTTCCTGATATACCCTGCATACATAAAAACATAATACATCAACCTATATTCAATTGAATACACTACAAAGACAAGATATTTAATCTTTATGGAACGGATTAACTTTTAATGGGTTTTTTTTTTGCAAATATTCAGTAATTTTAAATGTGATGCCTGCAACACGTTCCAAAAAAGTTGTGCACTTTTCTTACTTCTCATACATCACCCTGTGCTCCTCCTTCTTTGTAAAAATACATAGCCACCACAGCCACTTCCATCTGTTTACAAAGTCCTTCACCATCTGCCCTTTGAAAGACATTCCTATCTGTGACATCGTACCTACTCATCATCTCTTCATCACCTCTGTTTTCTTTACCGATGTGCCCACTGAAGTACCCATCTGCTACAGTCTCCACAAGTCATCTCACTTATTCTAGATTTCTACTTTTTCCTCCACCTCATGCTCCACTTGCAGTGCATATACTCTAAAAACAATAATCATTATAATCCATTTAATATCCTTTTTCTTTCTAATCATCCTGTCAGACACTCACCTGCAATGCACTCTTAATATACTTGTCCTTCAGGACTACCATGACACAATTTCTCCTCCCAACCATACCTTTGGTAGAACAGTTCAAAACCATCTGATGCTCCTGGGTTTACTCCACATCCACTCGATCTCTTTTACACACAGTATGTCTACCATTCTCTTCTCCATCATATCAGTTAGCTTGTTCCCTTATCCAGTCATATTGCCAATGTTCACCTCTACAATTCTGCTCTTCCTTCACTCTGCTTCTGAATATGGTTGTTCCCCTATTTACCCTTTTTCTCTCAACAGTAGGATAGTTTCAACTGGTACCCTGCTGGTCATCATTATCCAGTGGTGGACATAGATCCTGGTAACAAGAGCCTTTACCGAACCAATATGGAAATCTGGTTTATGATCAGAGGCTTTATGTTGGATGCCCTTCTTGAAGCAACAACAATGATCTTGGCTTGGGACCAATACTAAGAGTACACTGGCATGTCTACCCCCAGTGGCTGGGTTCTCACTCACTTTCTATAGCTGCTTAATTTCAATTCAGGATGACAAAAAGGCTTAACTGGCCCCATTGAGCACAAGGGGGAACCAACCCTGTACAGGGCTCCAAACCATTGTGGAACCCATGCACACAATCACACAAGCACTTTACACTTTAAAGATGCCCACTGACCTAACGCATGTCTTTGGAATGTGGAAGGAAACCTTTAATACAAGGAAAGAACAGGCATGAATTAACCTGACTTTATGAAATGGTGACGAAAGATCACTGATCACTGCAACTGTGACTCCATCTGTCTTCTCTAAATCTGATATAATGCTCTTTTATAGCTTTTCCATACACCCATCATACATCTTTGCATATGCCCTAAGGAGTATTGGGCTTACTTGACATACCCGTCCCAAATGTACCACATTTATGGATTAATGTTCGCCTGCTCGACGCCATACAATAATTTCTTCACAAAGTTTAGGATACCAAGAGTGCCAGGTTCAACCTCATTTAGATTAAAGTCTATGTCCAGGATTCAAGTAATACATCTGAAATAGTTCCTCCATGGATGGACACCATCTCCTTAGTCTCCTTTACATATCACATCAACGGGCCACTAAAATGTTGGGTTCATCTAAAGATTTCTATTAAAATACAAACTAGACAACTGTATGAAGAATGGCTTGTTATGGCCCTGCCTATGACCCTTTCAGCACTGTAAAAGCTCTACCACACCCATGAGAATGCCAACCCCTAATCTTAGCATTCATCTGGATGTACAATAGTCTTTGATGGCCTTTCTTAAAAGATTGCTAATTGGGATGGCCTTTATGGCCTGGGATCCCTGTATTAGAAACACCTGCCACGCTTAAAACTTGAGGCATGTGTCATTAGCAAGTGCACATGGTTTGGGTGTCCGTACATTTCGGTATCTTCCTGTTTTTACGCACTCACACAAGAGAATGATTCAGAGATGTGTTTAGGCGAAAGGAGAACGAGAAGTAGAGTGAAAGCTAGACAGACATGAGAGAGTGAGAGAGTATGTCAGAAGTCAGAATCTCTGGCATTCACGCTGTTGTTTGCTGTGGCAGCTCTGACATGCAGTCAGGCAACAGCTGGGGGGTGGTTACAGACACCATGAGTGTGTATGTGTGTGTATATATAAGTGTGTGTGAGTGTGTAGGGGTGTGTGTCTGCCTGTCTGTCTGTGAGCCACACAGCTGCCACTGTTGGCAAGTTATGCCAAAGAGATTTCTGCTACTGAATACACACACACACACACACACACACACACTGAGTGTACTACAGTATAACTGAACTGTTACTTATAAGTGCTGTTCATGTTTTGTCTTGTAGCATTATTATAATATTATATAACTGTATACTGATACCTATCCTCAATGTAAAATAGAAATGAACATTTGCTCCATTGCATCCATGATCCATTGCGTGGATCCACATTGTAATACACCAATCCATCACTATAGTGTCTTTCAACCAGTTTAGGTATCACACAGGATAGACTGGGCTGTTCCTGAGGAGTGGACAGTTCCAACAACTAGGTCAACTCCTAACCAGTCCTGCAATGAGCCAGTACCATGGTTCATCAAGGTACATGCTTGCCTGTGCCCTATGAATTTCAGCGATATGCTCTGGACCAACCATGCAACTCCAAACAGGTCACAAAAACGAAACAAAAAACGTTTTGTTTAAAGTTATTTAACAAAAGTTATTAGAGCTCCACTGAGTGTAATGGTGTAACCAACCAAATGTAATATTTGTTTCTGACAGTTTTCAAACATGTTTTTACACATGTTAAGTATTTAATAATTGCAGAATAATCTGTCACTATTCTTCATCTTTTCAGATGGCATTGAGTCCATCATTTAGTTAGCACTGGTGTATTTAAGACTGACCTGGTTCACTTTGGCATTTGACCCTATGAATTAACATAGAGACAAGCTGACTGAGCATGGGATGCATAACATTCCCTACATTGAGTACTGTGTGTGTGTGTGTGTGTGTGTGTGTGTGTGTGTGTGTGGCTTCCACCTCAGCTAGGATAGAACTGTACACTCATAAAATTAACCTGTATAAACTCATATAACTTAGAATAATTTCAATTTATTTTCTTACACACATGGCCATACAACACAGGTAAACTCTCGACAGGATGCTATTCCATTGTTGTCTTCCACACACAACGTTCATATCGCAATCCTCGTCTAGACTCTGAATGTAGATACTGCTGTTTCCTGCAACTGAATCGTACCACTTTTTAAGTGATAGTACATGCAGTTTTTTTATACCCTAATCAAGACCCCAAGGGAAATTTATCCTGCCAGTCTGACTTGTTGAACTATTTTATTGTGCTGACCTCTGAAGTCACACTAAAGAATAGCACTGAAGAGCAAAGGACCAAATTGAGGACCTTTAGTAAGCCATGTCCAGAAGTGGTATCAACTTCTCTGGGCTTGGAGACATCTGGGATACACAGTGGAAATGTGCATAATGGTCAGACAAATAAGTATTCTTGACATGTATTGCAAGAAATGGAAGATATGTGCTTTGGACCAAAAGCCAGGGTCTGTCATGACATGGGTTGTGTCAAATCAATTGGCAAAGGTTATTTACACTTCTGCGATGGCAGCATTAATGAAAAACACTGAGATTTTAGAGCAAAATAAGGTGCAGACATAAACGTGGCCTCATTGGACAAGCCAGGTAGAATGCCAGCAAATCATAGGAGTGTTAAGTTACACCTATATATGTTTATTAATGGTTTGTGTAAATATTTGTGGGGAAATAACATTAACAACAGTTTTGCCAACCAAAGCTTTTTCTACTAATACCTCATAAGATGCCACCACCCAGAATTCAAAGAAATCCATGTACAGTTGTGGCCAAAAGTATTGAGAATGGCGCAAATTTTGTTTTTTATCAGTTTTTATTATGACAAGTGTTAACTCTGGATTGTGAAGAGTGACCAGATGAATTGCAATTATTTACAAAGTCATTCGCAGCCATGAAAGTTACCCTGTCACACTGCATCTCTACAAAATACTAACATAATTTCAGTATATTTATAATTTCATCTCGTTATCTCAAAGGAAAAGATTATTGAGGACAAGACAGCTGATATCACTCTGTCAATTTGATTGGAAGAGCAGACTGGCTGTTTTAAAAGGGTAGTGGTGCTTTTAAGGTTTCTTCTGTTTATCAGTTACTGCCAAGGAATCATATGTAGTCATCATTGCATAAAATCAGATGGGTTTTACAGGCATAAACATTTCTGCTTTTAACATTGCACTTTTATTGAATCGTCAAGAACTTCACCGATATTGGTTCAACTGTAGTGAAGATCCTCCAACTGCACACAAACATCCTCCAAGAGCGCCTTCTCCCAACAGCCAAGGAGCAATTTGGAAATGAACAATGTTTTTTTCCAGCATGATGGAACACCATGTCAAAAGGCAAAAGTGATAAGCAAACACTGAATGAAACATTGAAATTTTGGGTCAATGGCCAGGAAAGTCACCAGGTCTCAACCCCATTGTGAACCTGTCATCAATCTGAAAAAAAGAGAGTGGACAAACAAAAACTCAGAAACTGTGATCAACTCCAAGCACTGATTAGGCAAGAATGGGTTGCTGTCATTCAAGAGTTCGCCCAGAAGCTGATATCCGGCATGCTGAGGCATCCAGTTTTAGTCTTTGCTTAAACTGGATTTATCAATACACAGTTCAAATTGTATGGAATGTTATCAGATGTTTATATGGTAAAATGAAGTACAATTATAATTGTACTTCATTTTACCATATAAACATCTGATAAAAGTTTCTAAGAAAAAAACAACTCAGGCTGTTTACTGATTTTTATTACTCGTTAGTTATTAGCTATTATTATTATATTGTTATTATTATTATAATTTATAGTCATTAGCTATCCTAGCTTTCATTTTGCATTTTGCAGAGTTTAATGTTGTAAGTCTGTCTCACTTATTTTTTCAGAGGCACTATGCATACCTGTGTTGTGAATGTAAAATAAACAAAACATTGTCTTGTGCATTAAGTCTTGTCTTGACTCAAGTTATCTTAAGTATTATTGTTTTAAGATGACTTTTTCAGTTGAGAAAATTGATTACACTGACATCTCCATGAGCTGACTGTTTTTTGAGGCAGGTCTGTATCCATATATGTATTTGGACAGATACTTTTGGTACTGTGGGGCAACAAAAGTCACATAGCCCTAGTACAAAAGAAGGAAACAGCTACCAAACATCAGAATCAGACTTTGCATAAACTCAACAAAACTCCCTGAAGGTTACTCTGTGAGCATTTTCATCAAGTCCACCTCCACAGTTCCCACAAGGCCAAGTGATTGCTGGTCAGGACAGTTCTTTATACATCTCAGAGACATCTTTCTTGTGACACGGACCCTTGGCCTTCCCCTTGCTGGCAAACTTTCTAACTTAAATTAAGAGCAGTCTACATTTCATTACAGGGCATGTAGGTCAGCCTTACTATCTAATTATCATTCCTCAGGAAAAAGTCTTCACTCAATTCGTTTTGCTTTTGGAGGGGGAACACATGGTTCTAACCCAGTGATACTGTTTATGGATCCTGACCAAGTTCAGGTCAAGTCAGCAGGAGGTATCTCTGGTCCGTCTCTGACATTTACTCATTAACTTTCCGTAAGTGTCTGTATGAGGACAGATACTCACATGTTCCTTACCACTGACCAACATTGAGAAGAGGCGTTATAAGAGCCATATGAAATGCAAATCACTTCACCACCACGTCAATTCACATCATACATTTCTGTATTTTAGTTAGCAATACATTTGTAAATATCTTAATATGCACATAAATAACCAGTGTATTCTACTACATTGTATTGGCACTAGATTTACTCACATTTTACATTTACACATGTACAAATACTCCATTGTCGCAGATCTCTCTTACAGCCTCTGCTTAAATCTAATTATCATGTTTCTCTGCACTGAATGAGCATAAATCCTGTTTTACTCAAAATGACAGTCTAAGGGCTGCTTCTGAACGTTAAATATAAACATAAAATACATATAAATACAATTTTCCACTATACATCAAGGTTGACTAAATATGTTTTAACAATAGGTATTATTGATAAAACAGAGATTTTAGCTAGAGGTTAGGTTGTAAATTCAAGAATATTGCATTGTGGGAAATTATATCAAGTTCAACCAAGAAGCACAACTACAAACACTTCTGACCTGTTAGCCATCTATTTTCATTTTCCACTGTATTTGTTTTCTGTTTACACTGAACGCTTCAGCAGCGCTGTTGGATCTGTTTTCTTGTTTAGCAAGGTAAAAAGGTCTTGAATGTGCAGCGGTACAGGGATGGAAGGTGGAAAGTGAAACTCAAGAGGCTAGCAACTCTTTATAAATAGTCATTGGCCTGTATGAAGCATCACAGCATGGGAAAGCTGTTTCTGGATGTTCCTGTGACAAAGACTGGCGATGACACAGGGCAAACTGACCAGAGGACAGGGATTCTTCAAGGTGATTTTTTGTAGCTGAAGATTGGTACTTTAAATTGCCACAAATGGACTGGATAGAATGACACCAAACTATATATGAATACACACACAAACAGGAAAGGAAACTCATCCTAGAATAGCAAACCAGGCAAGCGAACAAGTGATAGCGGAGAAGCCAATACATGAAAGGACATGATTGGGGAACATGGATATTAACAGCAGGTGAGAGACGGTTGATATTAAACACCTGTTTGAACATCACGTTGTCTATGTTGCAGGACATTCTCACAATACTGTATACGTTTTGTAAAATAAACAAAACTAGAAGCAAACCCCCAGTTATCCTGGTCATTGTTTGACCTGGGGTTTGCAGCATAGGGTTCGAACCAAATTCCTCATAGACTGTTGTTTTTCATCAGCTGACTTCTATCTCCAACTCAAAGAAGCTGGCCTCTTTTAAATAATTTAAATACATTAAATTTAGTTTAAAACAGAATGCAGAGAGGATATACTGCAAGAAATAAGTATTAATGATTAACAACAGCGTGCATTTTAGAAGTCCTAAGACCTTATCAAGATAGCAAAAAATCAATATGGCAATTTGACAATTTAGGTCATTTTTAAGATCAAATTTAAACCACATTACAGTCACATCTCTACATCTTTACTAATGGAAGTCATAATTCTGAAGGTTCTGTAGTCAGCTGACCTAATATTTTGAAATGAGCTAATAAAATGTATATGATGCAATCAATACCTGGATATGTCAGGCAGAGTCTTTGGGTTGACCACTAATTTTTATGACTTAAGAATAAGAATACAGAACTTCACTAAAGTGTTATTTTCATTGTAGTGCTGGCAGGGTAAGGGTTAGGATCAATAGCAACTACATTACTTGAGGATTACAATTGTCTTCCAAAAACTTACTTGTAATTATTACTTGAAAATGATGCTTTCAGGTAGAAGATTGGCTTTTACAATAATTTAAGTCTATGCCCTAATGTTAAACTTTTACTTGTGGTCAGTTAAGCACCGTAGTTCATTAATCAGTGGTTTTATACTACAAGTCTTATTGGGCATTTGTATTGGCAGTTTGAGGTACTGTTTGAATACAATAATACAGTATTCCCTCTCACTCATTGTGATTACACTGGATAGACTTTTATAAGAATAAACTTTGCAGTAGCATTACTTGGTTTTCTCTGTACAGAAGAACCTGTTGTGTCTTCTGCCATAAATACCGCCTTTTCCCATATATCTAATCATATATCTAACCAGTAGATTCTAAACATTTAGAAAACTGGTTTGTCTTGATTCATTCAATTTAAACAGATGATGTGTCAGGTTCAAGTTCAACCCGAAACAACGTGACCTTTCACAGCACTCTGGCACGGCCTACTCCAGCAGTCATTTCCAAAATACGTTTGATAGTGAAATTACTGACTCAGCACGGGGGAAATAAAGGTAATTGTTAGGTTTTGGGTAATACATTTTAATGACTCGTGATTCCGATTATCCCTACATTTTGAAAAGTTTTTAATTTTGCTGTATAAATTGTACATTTCTTATATCTATATAGACCGCCGTTCAACATTTAATCAGTGCAATTACAGGGCTTACGCGCTTTCGTTAGAAGTCATTTTAGGACTGAAACTGATTGTAGTTTGTACGGAAATAATCAAAAAGTACCCTAACTAATCTTTTTATCTTCACATGAGCGCTCAAGAGAAATGATCAGTAGTGTGAGGCAAGAAATATTTCCTTTTTTAAGTGGATACAATAATTAATCTAAATAGGTCCACTGTGATTCAGTCGAGGAATTAGTGAAACATGACTTTTGCAAAAAATCATTCTGACTGTATTACCTAATTGCTATCAAATATAAGCGCTGAAATAATACGTTTGAATAAATGAGCGTGCAAATGCCATCACTGCGTGAAATAAGCCTGCGCAGGTTGGACATTTACTCTAAACCATGACCTATAAATGCTCGAAATCCAGGTACAAGCACTAATCTGTGTTTCTTTAAGTTACGTTACGTGTAAACAGATGAACAAGCGCGCAGCTGCGGTCCAGTGAATTTTGTTTTCCCGTGCCTTTTTCTCCTAAAAACAGTCGCGTTTTTTTATACTGGCCATGTATGTTGTGGAAATCGGGATCTGTATCGCATGTATGATATGACTTGTTTACGAGAATTTAGAAGTGTCAAATGGTTTGGTGAGGCGCTGTTTTTTTACCCCGCAAACACCTCCATAAACTCTCAAAATGTCGTAACTCTAGCGGGCAAAAAACTTATAGACGTGTCTGAAAAAAAGGAGCGAGATAAAGCGTTTGTCGAAACAGCGTTAGAGCGAGTTAGTCATGGATTAAACTCTGATCAATTCAACTTTGTTTTGAGATCTCAGTATTCTTTATGTAGGCTGACGGGTCAGGCTTCTGTTGTTAAATACTGCAATCTTTAAATCACTGTTCGAATACAAGATCTACATTTCTGCTTCTGTCGGAGTGTTGTTTTAAAATCCAATCTAAAGGTTTAAAAGGCGCCCTTTAATTCATTCTCCTGCTTGACTTTTCGTTCCTGAGGACTGAAAACAAATGATCAGAAACGGCACAATTCTAAAACACAAATAATAAATGATAATATAATATTTAATACATATGTAATATAAAATATAATACAAAAAGAGTAATAACAATAATAATAATAATAATAATAACAACAATAAAATCAAACACGGTGATTACAATGAACTATGCATAACAAAGTTAATAATGTAACTTGTTTCAATTATAATGTACATCCTTACGGGAAGGAAATTAAAACATGTAAGCGTTTTATAAGTGTTTTCGTACGATGAAACATAATTCGAAGCTGCATACAGCAATAACCAAACCTACAGCACTAACCAAAGCTACTGTGTTTACACGTGCACAGTCGGACATCCATTATAGCTATTGCTTCTGACTACATTACATATTGTTTTTTGTTCAAGTTATTGTTATCCTCATTGGTCCCTTTCTATATATAATCTACAAAGCTAATTTGGCTTACATCGTGTCTGTTTGACGTCCAAGTAACAAATATAAGTCATCATAATAATTAAATGAACTTGTATTTGTTGAGTGTTCTGTACAATCAGATGTTATAGGTTACTCGTGGAAAATGCTTCCACAGAATTTGTTCACCATGTACCTCGATAGAAGAAGGGAGACTTCTACCTTCGTTGCCCAGATACAACTTCGGGAGTTAGATAGGCTACACATTTCTGACAGGTGACACCACAGCTCAGATGACCCCATTTGAACCCATGATGGGCTGTGTAGGCCTGTCTGGGCATGGGGTAGAGACCACATTTACACTATGAGCAACAAACTCATCTTGACCTTTATATACTCACCTCGTTTAAGTCAGCATATGTAAGTTCCTTTAATTTCATTAGACATATTCGGATTTAAGTTAGAACTCTCTGGTTTCTTAAATATGTTATCACCCTCTTAAGTAATGAGTTATGGGATTTTTTGTGATTAATCATTTATACTGGATAATAGTATAGTAAAACAGTAGTATACTAGAAATAGTACAGTATACTTTGGTTATGGCATAGGATTGTGGTCTTGAGCGTGTATTTCTCATGAATGCTTTTTGAGGTGCTATGAGGTGGCAAAAACACCACATTGCCTACTCATTTGTATAGAACGTGAACGCTATCTATATATGTATCGCGTCACTATGAAAATAAGACAGTGAAGTCTTTATGTAAAATGCACAACATCGATTAACATGAAACGTTTTGGGGTTTTTTTTTTAAGTTTTAGCAATAACAATTCGCCACTTGTTGCTATCGCAGTATGAATTATATTATAGCCTACTCGTATCGTCATATAGCCCAGTCCCATTTGTAACCACAAGATGTCTCAAATTCAGCTCACTTCCCGGCGAAATACAATTTGGAAGCCCTCATACCTATGTATGATATTGCTTTGTCAAGTGGAAACATCTTCTCTTTCTCCAGCGCTTCTTGTAACACAACCACCTGTTATTAGGGAGTAAATGAATGCTCCGGTAGTATTGTATTTGGCTGCTTACAATAAAAATAGCCCGGGTACCAATAGCAAATAAAAAAGACATACACACCATTCGGTTTTATTGAGTATATTAATGATGAACGATTCAATTTACCTGCGGGACAGACGGCGGCGTTTATTGGTGGAACAGAAAAATGACTGACAGCAGGCAGAGGTAAGCAAACTTCGTGATGCAACTCGACTGTAATAGCTATATGGCGAAGAAATACTGCGTTACCTTCTACTGCTTCATATCGTAATTTGAAAATTTACACAAGAGTCCTATGGGCGCACATAAAAGCAGCATGTCCAGTCACTCCGAAAGCACCGGAGCGCACTCGTTTTTCCATCGCGGATCGTGTTGATGTATCCGGTTCCCTAAATCCATATGCATGTACAAGCAAAGCGTTTAAGCTTCCTTACCCGAGTTAGGTTGGCCATAAAGAGGGTGCGAGTGCCGGATCACGTGGGTCAGTTGATTTGGGAAGGGTGGAGGGTTTTGGGTTTGTGTACATAAGGTCGTGTGCTCGTGTGTTTCTCTCTCTCTCTCTCTCTCTCTCTCTCTCTCTCTCTCTCTCTCTCTCTTGCTCGCTCACTCACTCTTTTACTCCAAGTGCCGCTGCTCCGCCTCCTCTTTTCGCAACATTGACGCAATGTATAAATGCTGGAACAAAAGGACAACTTCCTTGAAGCTTGGCGTATAATTGCAAAAAAGAGATACGGCCACATATTGCCTGTACAGCGCGCACTGATGGAAGCCCGGCAATGTGCTGGAATATTTTTTTCCTCAGCGGTGATGGGCAGCGCTTTTCAGGTTTCCGCCGTTCAAGTAAGTATCCAATCGTACGCCTTTCACCTTTTCTTTTTTGCAGTCAGTCTCTATAGCTACAATCGCCCCGGCGAATAACAGAGCGGCAAACGCGCGCTTTGTGCTACAATGTATATTATGGCCACATATGCGGTGCATGTTAAGGTGTCTTGTTTTAATGTTTGAGCGATAAAGTTGCAGCGGCTCATTGTCTTGCTTATCAAAATTCCGCCAGGAGCGGGGGAGGTAAACAACCAGTGCGGATAACAGTTGGGTGTAAAAGAGAATGGCGCTATTTTTCCTTTTTTTTTCCTTTTTGGTAGGCTAATGAATGTTGTTCACGATGACAGCACGGGGTGCGCGCGGACACAAAAGGAATAACCAAGGAAACTCTCTACGCGACGGTTACTTTTAATAAACGCAATTATTCGTGCGCTGATTGAGTGCGCTTTTTAAATTCGGTCGCCGCTTTTTGCGCAAAGCCAAGCGCCGGTGTTGTTCGAGCTCATATTCAAACTGAGGACAAATCGCTCTCTCCATCTCGCTCCCTCTCTCCCTTTCTAAATAACGACAATGTTATATCTCAAAATGAATAGTTCACACATGTCGCTCGTTTCCAAAACACTTCCGACCGTAAGCGCTTCATTTGACCGGTATTCTGCTTTTATTCCAAGCCAGACCGGCTGAGTTTTGCGAACAAAGAAGCGGGGCGCTTTTTGGCTCGGTGGAGGGCTACGGTAAAGAAGCGGCGAGACTGTTTACAATAATAACAGGATAGTGGTGACGTCGCGTAACGGACAGCGCTCTTAGCCAGAGGAAAAACTTCTCAGCCATCAACACCCTGCTAAATTTAAACAGGGGGTTACATCATCGAGGTGCAGCTCAGGGGGCGGGACTTCCGCCCGTTTTTGAGTTCGTACCGCTGAAGCGAGCAGAGAGAAGCGACTGTTACACCGTCTACGTTTTACTATAGCTCACAAAACTGTACAGAGAATAGAATTCATGTTTCTGTTCTGTGTCGTCATACAAAAGCAAGGTAAAAGCTTATGTACATAGGTCATATTGTATATAATAGTCTAAGTGTCTAAAGGCAAGGTAATGGAGACAACTGTAATATGTTGCTAACAAGACGTAACCCCAAATCGAACTACAGTGGAATAGCAAAGCCTTCTTTAAAGATGTGCATAAAAGTGATATTTACCTCTGGTGTATGTGAATTATTACTGTAGTGTAATATCTGAAGGCATATCAAACTACAGTAGGCTATAATATCCAAATTGAAATATAAATAGCCCTCTAATTTAATAGCTAAAGTGAAATCTAACTATAGCATTATACCTAAAGGAAACTCTAACTATCGTATTGTAGCTTCTTAAAGTGAAATCTAGCTGTAGTAAAATACCTGAATCACGTCTAACTAAAATCTAATTTATGATCTTATCCAAAGTGGGAACAACTGAGACATTATTATAAGGTACATTTCAGCGGTTAAGGGATAACAGTGGTACCTTGGCAGCAGCAGGACTTCTAACCACTACCCCCTCGCAGTCCACAGTCCATACATGTATTATATCCAAAGGGAAATACAATTGCTG
Source organism: Parotocinclus spilosoma (assembly GCA_033117975.1). Taxonomy (NCBI): domain Eukaryota; kingdom Metazoa; phylum Chordata; class Actinopteri; order Siluriformes; family Loricariidae; genus Parotocinclus; species Parotocinclus spilosoma. Next base: position 1,790,374 of record JAVSBV010000089.1, read on the forward strand.
TGTAACTGATGTACTATTTAACGCTGGTATAATGTCTAAACTGAAATATATGTGTAATACCTGAAGTGCAGTATAACTACTGGAAAGAAATCACAATAAAAATACAAATCTTATATAACAGCTGAATTGTAGCTGTAAACAAGTGTAACTGTATATATATATATATATAATTTGTGAGCAGTATAGATATACTGTGTGATTAAGTCTAACTACTGTACCGTATCTGAAGTGAAATCTTAATTACTGCATAATTGTCATTGTCAATTATATTATTCTTTTAGAATATTATTAGGGGCTATAAATACTATGATTGCTATATTACCATATGGGCACTGAAACCTAACGTTAGTGTAATACCTGAAGTGGAGTCGAACTATATCATTATCTGATTTACTACTTTGTTGAATAAAACCTCTTGAAAAATTCTGTTAAATATCTGAAGTGGAATGAAACATCTGTCTAAACCTTGAAGTTAAATTTTGCTATATACTACCATATTATCAGCTTTTAAATATAACTATATGTGTGTATAAAATCTGACTTAAAAAAAAAAAAATTTTTTATACATAACTAAGCTTGTAATACCACACCAATTAGTTTTTTTCTACAAATAAAATCACAATTAATGGAGGCAAACATAAAGTGAAACATAGTAAGTGTAATATTGAATTATTTTATAAATGTGTAGTGCACTGCAAGTACAAAATATGATTAAACCCTTGCTAGACCCATATTATAGTACCCAAGTTAAAAACTAAGCACAGCGCCTCAGCTGAAGTCTTCATTATAGTTAATTCTAACTATTATGGTATACCTAAAGGAATAAAGGAATAAATAAAGACATATAGTATAATACACTGCTCACAAACATTAGGAGATATTTTAAAATGAATATGGAGAAGATCTCACAAGAACTGCCGGACAACATGATCCTGTCCATGCCCCATCACTGTCAGTGTGTTTTGGTTTTAGTCTTGGGTGACCATATACCCTTCTGGACAGTCAATGTGTGGCACTCTCGTCCAGTTTAAAATTCCTCTGTTCACCCCCATGAATATGTAATTTTCTACCCAATCACAATAATCAAGTTTGCACCTCATTTACATAATCGAACAACTTTATTTGACTTTTCATTTGCTTTTTTGATGATCTTGTTTAATGAAATAAAATCAAATGCTTCGTTTTTTCAGTTGATTCACATTCATTTTGAAATTTCCCCACATTTTTGTAAACAGTTTATATAATGTGAAATCGGCATGCTGTCTTATTCAGTTCCACTTAATACAAAAGTAGGTCATGTAATCATTTCTGGTATATTTAAAGTGAAATCTTGCTGTAGTACAATATCTGAAGTGTCTACTTAACTATTACATATTTGAAGTATAATATACATTTTGTAGAAAATTAATACAAATGGTGTATTACATAAAGTGAAAACTAACTTTGATACGTGAAGTCATATGTAAATGTATATTTCGTTTTACATTTACATTTTTGGGATACAAGTCAAAGGGACAGCTCAGCAGGCCAACACTAGTCCAGAAATTCAACTCAGAACCCTAAGCACTTAGTCACTGCCTAACCGCTACAACGTTTGTATAAGTATTTGTTACACTAAAAACAGGTCTATGTCATATATTAAAAAGTAACATATAAAAAACTAACTAGCATAATATCTAATAAGAATTGTATTTATTTGATACTCTGTTTTGATTGATTTGAAGTTCTGATTGTTAATGCTGTTAGATGTCTTTCATTTAAATAGATGGATGTCATGTGTTAATCAACAGATTAACTATTACATCAGTACATATTACATCAGTGCACCTTATGAGTTATTTAATTTGTGCATGGTACTGCATGCCACACAAAATTGTTTTACAGTCTCTGTTGCTAAATTTAGTGAAGTAATGGTTATTTCAGTCAGTTTCTCAGTAGCTGAAAAGCATGTACAAGCATTACAATACTTAAGCTGATATATCTAACTTAATCTGGACCTGAGAGGTGCATCTGCAGCCTGCACCGATTGTAATGTGATATTTACATATTGTTATGAAACAACACAGATGATAAATATGATTCACTGACTTATTTATAAATGCATGTGATGTTTTCTGATGTTAATGACTCTAGACAATAAATCTGGATGGAATCGATCACTAGATCTGTAGTAAAACTATAATTATATCTAAGAAATGTTTTAACTGTATGTTATAAATATTAAATCGGAGTACACTGTTCTGTCTGTAATTACATGTGGAATTTTACTGATATGCTAATTTGAGTACATGTGCCACTTACAAGAGAGGAGGATGTTTTAACATTTATACTACTAATAACACTAATATCTCATATTTTAAATGTAACAGTTTGCTGTATTTGTTCATTATCATGGCAGTAGGCCTGCTTATTAACTGTAGGTTTGTTTACAACTGTATGTCGACACGCCTTTTTTGTCTAAATTTAAAAGAACAAAGACCTGGAATCTTGAATAGAAAGATGAATGATCACAACAATGCACATTTAATGTCATGGTCAAGTAGATAATGAGCTATCAGCAAAAAAGCAAGGTCAGAAATTGGCACGACCTGTAAAAATAATATTTTGCTGATATCTTATTTGGAGAGTTATGCATGCACTTTCTTATGCTTAACAAAGACAGTGCCATGCATGTTGACCTGCACATCAGACTTTCATAAGAAGAAATATATGAAGTACAGTTTACTGTCCCATTATGCACACCAAAATTGCCTTTTCCCTCAACTTACTTGAAATCTTAGTTGGCTAACTGTTACGCTGTTAAATGTACATTGCAATTTGGCTCGAATTGGTCATATGTGACATATTTTAATACATACAATCACAAATTTACAAACATCTGAAATAAGAAAACTCCCATTTCAGATTGAACTTTGAAGTGCTTTGTGGATGTCAGTCTAATTATACTATAGATTGCAATAGTTTTGTTCTTAGAACCATCTTTCACTATATGTCATCGAAATGGTTAACTCATAACCATGCTATTACTATATGGGTAATATTGTGAATGAGACACCATGATAAACATGGCTACATTTCTTAAGAGTTTATATCTGTGTCAATCTGTAACTAGATGGATGCAAACTGCATTTCGTTGCTTTGTACTTGCGACATGTGCAATGACAATAAAGTTGAATTCTATTCTATTCTATTCTATTCTATTCTATTGTAACGAACCTCTGTGCTGGCCGATTCAATAAATGTAATCTAAATGTGCATTACTTTAGCCAAAGTCAAAGTGTACTCATTCTTCCACTTTCCCAAAATTGTCCTAGGTCATCCAGTAGATGTTCTGTGTCCAGTTTTGTACTGGAACTATAAAGCTAAGTGAACCAACAAATGGGCATCTATGTCAAACATCATCCATTTCTTAATAACATGTAGGTTTAAAACACATCATGAGTACTGTTTATCTAATAAACCAAAACTTGACTGTTTTAATGAATTACAAGAATATTTTCTGTAGCCTGCCTTAGAAACATTGCATGTAAGACAAGTGCCTTGGTGGACTTGTACCAAAAATTATGCAAGTTATAAGATGGTTCTGAATAATAAACCTTTATTTGAGATGAAGTGTTTAATTTCACAATATATCAATCAGCACAGTATTTCTATATTATTTCAGAAGATAAATAGATATTTTCAGTAACGTGCAAAATTCAGTAGACAACATATACTGGAGTATGCGTATTATGAAGTTACATAGTTATTTTTAAAAAATCAATAAAATATTTTTTTTCATGTTTTGGCTACACTTACCCTAGTCAGGTGGGTCTGGAGGAAATCCAAGAGTTCACAGGACACAGATGAGCAAGTGCCCTGATGGTGCCAGACCATCAGCGGTGGGCTAGTGAATTGTTACACAGTTCTTAAATTAAAAATTGGTCAATTTCTATTCCATTCCATTGTAAATAAACTCTGTTATTGGTGTGAATGGTGTTATGATGTTTACATATATCTGAAGTCAGTATATAAATATATTTGCATATGGTGTATTTACATACCATGTTTTTAGTGAGAGAGAGACATCCATTACTTTTTAAATACTTGATAACTTGACTTGCAAAACTAACCATGATGGATCATCTGTTGGGCTCATGTATATATATATACTATCTATAATATGTTAGTGTTGTTTCTGGGTGGTACTACAGAAGAAAAAAAAAATTGTACAGTATAACTGCTTGTTTCTCTGTGTATATGACAATAAACTATTGACTCTTGAATTAAATACGTTGAAATCTGACTGGCCTCAGAAGTGCCCTTGTTCTCTCACCTGTCACTTTATAGCACTTGACTAAGTAAATTTTTTAATATGTCGAACTTGACTTCTGTCTTTATAACCAGTTTAAAGTGACTAACAATAATTGCATTACCTAAAGTTCAAACGAGGATTCAACTGTTTACTCTCCTTTTTGCCTAACAAGTAATATAGGAATCGACGTTAGTAGTTAGGAGGGAGATGAGCTTTTAAGTCACCTTTGAGTATGAGTATGTTCAGCAGCAACCATAAACCTTGTAGAATTGTGTTGTTGTTTTTTTTTACATGTGTAGCATGTACATTGTTTGTGTCTGCATGTATCTGCCGCGTAGTTGGGGTAAATTCTCTCCTCATATCATGCAGCACATATGCAATCTTTCGGTATAATAGAGCGTACTGTCATTATTTCAAATTAACACCCATCTATGTTAGATTGGGAATTTGAGGCTATATAATCACAGTCTAACTACAGGCATTGCTTTCTGATACTTCTCTTGTTCGTGCCATATAATCAGAAGGTTGTCACATTTGTAATCTACCCCCCTGCAGGACTCTAATTGGTGAAATAAACCAAATAAACCAGCGTGAGTCAGCGGTCACGTCTTGTTAGGCCAGCGCACTTAACAGGGGTCAGAGGTCGCTGTTGTGTTCTCAGGCTTGACCTGCAGGCGTCTATTGGCTTTTGATGGATGTTGTCACTTAAGTGTGTAGCTTTGGCCCCTATAAATGGGGAGGGGTGACGTTCGCCCACACTTGCCCCCTCCCACACTGTTTAGGCGAGATCACAGGGGTGCAGCTGCTACATACAACTTTTGTTTCGGGGGAGGGGTGTCTGAGTTCCCTCAAATGAGAACAAAACCTTTTCTCTTGCTCTTTCTCACTCACACACACAAACACACACACACACACATGCTTGCCCCTTACAACTATGATTATTCTCACACAATACAACTGTGTCTTGACGAGTAATGGAGTGCAGGAAAGTTCAGTTGACGTGCAGCAGACAGACTTGTGTGCACTTGAGGAGTGTAGCAGTCAGGTTATGGCATCCAGTGCAAAAAGGTGGATACATTGCATAAGCATCATTCATATGCCTTTTATTTTCAGAAATGCCTTCTTTTTAGCCAGGTGCAGTGGTGCTTGGAAGCTTTTGAACCCATAGAATTTGAAATAGAAATATGAACTATAACGTCATACGTCCACACAAAAAAAATAGATTCAAAGTAGATTCATTAAATTAACATTTACACTTTTTTTTAATGTTCATGTATATATATCAGTAGGATTAGCAGCTAATTTTCAATCAATGGGTGTGGATTGGGCCACCTGTTTTATTTAAAGACCATGGATCTTTAGTCTGATCTGAAGAAGAAGAAGAAAGCTTTATTGTCATTGTACATGATACAATGAAATTCTGAGTGGTGTCTCTTACAAAAAAACATAATGCAACATAAGTACATACAATACATTCAAGTTTAAGGGCACATAAAGGTGATATAATATAGCATGTAATATAAAGCAGTGCAAGTGTATTGTATAGCAGCACAGTACATGTTGTATAAAATTATAGTTCCATTGTAATAATTATAAAGTAGAAATATGTCATGACACGAACAACGGCTATATCTGAGTACCTTAGAAAAGGAGTCGTTACTGCTCATCAGGTTACAAAACCGTCTCTGAAGAGACCCTTGTTACTACTAAGCAACTAAAGGCCTCTTTCACATTGCCTAATATTAATGTCCATGATTCCACCATCAGGAGAACACCCAAGAAATTGTAGCAAAGAGAAAGGCACTGTTCTCCAAACAGAAAATTGCTGCCCATGTGCAGTTGCTAAATAATTGTATTGTTTAAATGAAAATCATTATATCTAGAGAAAGGAAACATTATACTCCAGCATAATAGCCTTGTTCCCGCAGTGAGACATGGTGGTGTTAGGAGCATGGCCTGTTTTACTACATCTGGGCCAGGATGGCTTGCCATAATTGATTGAACATTGAATTCTTAACTTTACCAGCAAAGTCTAACGGACAGTGTCATACAAAGGACTGATCAACAATTAGCAGTAATATTAGTTACAGTTATTGCTACACAGGGGGATTATACTAGATGACAGGTCACTTCAGATCATGTTTCTCAATCAAAAATGCCTAGTATATTTTTTGTTTAATTAAGTTATCTTTCTTTACGTATTAAAACGTGTGAAAATCTGATGTTTTAGGTCATTCAAATTCAATTTGAAAAGGTTTACAGATCTTGCCGCACCAGTGTAATAGACTTTCTTTGCTTGAATAGACATGATGCATGGCTGAAGCTGGCTTTACACTGCACACATTTAGGTATATTTTGCAGTCACACATAAAAATTGTCTATTCTAAAATATTTTTTGGGGGTATGAGTTAAGGTTGACAGTGTTGAAACACATAATGTGCCAAATAGTGCCCCGTGAAACACAATTGACAACAAAGTTCCTGCACTGTCAGAAATGTAGAATTTTTTTTAAATTAAAGTTTTAGCAAGTAGGAGGAGCACGATGGATGAAAAAAACCAAGGACAGCCACAATATGGACCAAGATTTTAAAACATTTGCCTTGCCATAAACTTGTTTCTGTTTGTGCATTCCCATTTTCTGCACTATACTGCACGATCCTGCTGTTTGATGGCCCATGCAGCACATAGTATTTTTTTATTTGCAGATTTATTGTTAAAAGATCTTCACCATGATTTTCCACTTTCAACACATGATATCACACTGTCATAAAATTTGCCCAAGATTTTATGGGAATTATTATGTGTGTTGCTGTAGCAACACATATTGTTATCCGATTTTTTATTTTTTCACCAATTTTCGGTCAGTATCTCCTCCTAGAGCTTTCGACATATCGACACGGGACAAACGCCAAAACGTCCGGGATGTTCAGGAG
>JAVSBV010000089.1:1810531-1836262 GCA_033117975.1 Parotocinclus spilosoma
CGCACGGGTGCCGACCAGGACGGAAACAAGGACATTTTGTCTTGAGCTCCTCCGTAAACTTGCATTTGCGTTTCAGCATGTTTGAGATCTGGCGCCACGCTTCCCTGTGAACTAAACTGTTATTGTTTGTTCTGCGCTTGCGTGTATTGACATAGTGTGACCAATGACTGCCTACTCCGGTTTCCACTACTGCGCATGTGCGTCAAAAAACAAACGCAAACGCAGCAGTGGAAACTGCCGTAGTTTGGAGAGAAAAACAAAGTTTAACCCCCCACCCACCCCCAAAAACAAACAAAATGACGCATCGACTATTCATTTAGTCGTCGACTGTTTTAATAGTCGATATAATCGGGACTAGTCGACTAATCGTGGAAGCCCTAGTCATGATCGACCCCAAATGTACAGTCCCGTTGATTAGTGTGATCACTCTCAATTGTGCTGTACAAGAAAGCAAAAGTCCATGCATTGCGTAGTAAATGCATTTATTTTAAGGCATTATTAGAGGGCTATTGGAGGGTAGCAGTGCACCCGTAATGAAACAAAAGAAGAAATGCCACAACGCAAGTACAACCATGTATCATGATAATGATAGCGTGCTGGGGTGCATTTTATTAAAACGTGAAGTGAGTATAAATGAGTGGGGAAGTATGGAAGGGAGACGATCACGCTTCTGCCATGGTTCAAGGCAACCGTTCGCAGTGGGAGTGCACTTAAACTTTTTATCTGAAGTAGTCAGAGTTGAAACAATGCACTTGCAATTTGTTTGTATGCATTCAAGCCTTTTTCCTAAGCTCAGTCAGTTTGGTAGGGCTCACTTCCCCTGGTAGTGGTCTCCTGTTCCTGCTTAAAAGTAACCTTCATTTTTTAACATTAATTTCTCAATAATTAAGTAATCTCTGCCATTTTCAGCTTTTAATTTTAAATGAGAAAGAAGACTTGTTATATATTGTTACAATATCAATCCAAGAGTACATGTAAAGTGTGTGTGTGGTATTTGATGGCATGGAATGATTCTGTACAAACTACCTCAGCATTTCATTGGTTATGTAAAAGCTTCCCTTTTCTTGTAGCTGGAGCTTCTCCCATTTCCATAACTACCATGGCTGGTTGCCTCTTTATTAAGTCAAGTAACCAGACTGGGGCAGCCATTCATCTTGTTGTGAATGCTCCATTACTTTTTTTTATTAGGCCATCTCAGGCAGATTTAATTCTGTATTAATGGCCAGTGCATAATAAAAGCACTTATTTATAATTTTCTGTGTGAAAACAAAAACATTCTTTAGACATGTTCTGTATGAATTTAGAATATTATTGAATGCTATTTGCTCAATTTATTAAGTCCTTCCCTTAAACCTCCTATTGCTCCTTTATTTTGACATGGTATGAGCATTTATTTACACATTTAACGGTCAATCGTTGTGCAGAGTGACTCATAAGTGATATATTTGACAAACCAAACCATTGAGGCACAAGGACCTTGCTTTATGGTGCAATATTGGCAGCTTGGTGTTGGTGTGACTTGAACCCTCAACCGGCTTGTCGTTAATAACATTTGAGTCACTGTCTGAGCCCAACCTGTTTATATTACCATTAGTTTAAAAGTAACCATAACCTATGCTTAATGTTAATTGTTTATAGCTTTACACATTGAATTCAGTCTGCTCGTTTTGTGTGATTGTGTAGAAACCCTTGTATTACTTAAAATAACAATAGCAATGAGAAACTGACTATTTATGAATGTCTAGTCTGGAATTGCCACGTCTTCCTGCCAACGACTCTTGCCACGGTCAAAATCACTAGGATCACATTTTTAATTCCATCATTCCAGCAGCAGCACCACTTCAAATGAAAGTCGCAAAAATATTTTTTATCTTTTTCTGCCCTCCGGTGGAGAGCCAACCGTTTTCTGTTCCATTTTTTTTCCCCACTTTTATTTAATTGTAGGTTAAATAACTTTAATTTTAAAATAAACATTTGTTTTGATTTCTTCCTCCTTCCTTGTATTGATTCCACATGAGCTGTGAGGTCTTATATAGACAGGTGTGTCTTTCCTAATCAAGTCCAATCAGTTCAATTAAACACAGCTGGACTCCAATGAAGGAGTAGAACCATCTCAAGAAGGATAAAAAGAAATTGATAGCTTGTGAGTTAAATGAGTGTCACAGCAAAAGAGTCCGAATACTTATGCTACCATGTGATATTTTAATTTTCCTTTTTTAATAAATTTTACAAAAATATTATTCATGTCTGTTTTTTTCTGTTAAGATTGGATGCTAAGATTCTGCATTAATGAGAAATAAAATGAACTTTTTTGAAATGGCTGCAATAAAACACAGTAAAAAGTTTAAGGGGTCTTAATACTTTTTGTACCCACTGTATGTTGGGGATAATTTTCAAAAAATACATCATAAGTTGAATTGATCGTAAACTGAGTAAGCTAATGTGTGTTGTATATACCATAGTGTGGTCTACCTTAAACATTATTAAAATACTTACATTAACCTACAGTTGGGAAAATCATTAACATTATAATTTAATAAGTACATTTATTTAAACCATTTAAACTATCTAATTCTTATTTAAACTATTAAACATCTCATAATTTGTTGAATGTGTTAAAAGCAATAAACAAAGCTAATTTTTGTCATGACCATGGCTTTCCTCACTACATTTCCCAGCACTTATCACTCTTGTCACATGACATGCTCTGCCAAGTTTCTTATTTAGCTTGAGAGAGTGTTCAGGAGAGAATGATCCTGCATATTGCTGTGTAGAATTCAGAATTCGTTTCTGATAAATGTGTATTTATATGAATTGTCAGATTCACATTGTCAAATCTAAATACCTTAGGTCGGACCAGTGTAAAACTGGGAATAACTGTACTGTTCTGTCTTAAGCTTACGGTTTCCTGGTTCGCCTTCTATTCGGAGTTGATTACTGTGTTAGTTTATGCCTAGTTTAGCTGGACTCCCATTCTGTTCAGCTATTTGTGCTAGAATAAACCATGAACACACTAAGCATTAATTAACCTGAATAATATTGGAACGGTGTGGTGTCTGGCTCAATTCTTCTTGTACCATATATGGCTCTCTGGATCAGATTTGCCTTCTATACTTGAGATGTTTTTTCAGCTTTCTTTTGTATTTAATGATTGGATGATTTCTGCTTGTATCTCATTTTTTATACCACTGTTGATTAGTATTAAGATTTTTCTTTTCATCTGTTTCTGTAGACAATGCGAAGACATCGTAATGAAGTGACCGTCGAACTGAGAAAGGTAAGTGACCTATTTTTGCTGTTTTTGAATCAAATTAGATTATACAGAGGGCTAATTTACAGTTTTGTCACAGTTTGGAAGTAAGTGTAACTTGGCCCCCTCTATTGCCACCAACCCCGTTTTGAGATTTCAGTGTCATTTGAATAATTTGGCACCATTGAAACTCACACTTTTTGTAATAATTTGACTGGTAAAAAGTCCTGTAAAATGGTTAAGTTTGCATCCTTTAGGCAAACTTATTTAACAGAAATAAAGGCGATAAAACCGATACAGACCTAATTAAAGGATTGCACTCTGAATCATCTTAAAATAGCAGTGACCAACTGTATTTATAGTGCAAATCAATTACGTCCAATTAATTACTCATTTTTTTCATCACTTAGTACCTTAGGTCATAGACCCCGAATACTAATTGTGACCAGTTGCTTTTGATAGTTCTATTAAATTGTTTTGTTTAAGAGTGTAATGTGTAAAGCACAGCACATGTTGATTGTGTTTTATTGCTAATTGTTGAGGCTGACCAGAGGATTTGTGATTCAGTGAAGCTGATGTTGTGAGAAGAAGGTTGTGGCTATATTTGTAGGTGGATGGTTGAAAGAAAAGAACAGCAGTAGAGGAGCCTTTACTCTGAACTTTTGGAGACACGTGCAGTGTTAAATTAGACTTGTGGGGCTGTTGTGCAAGTTAGACTATGCTGGTAGATTTCTATGGCTCTGTGATATACACATTGCTGAGAACACAATTACATATTACAACATTTAATAATATAAACACTTTTTTTAATTTCAGAATGATGAAAAAAGATGGCCAATGTTAAGGTATAAAGAATATGTAGATTAAAAAAGTATTTCAACTTCAGAAGTGCCCTGTCCAGGATTAAATGCATATGAAAGCAAGTGAATGCATGAACTTCAAAAGTAATCATTTTACATGAAGTTTTTTCTTCCCATTAAAACATAGTTAAAAGGCTTAAAGTGGCTTAGTGTACTAATGCAGTCACCTAGGAATAGGCTACCAAACCCCTCTCAATAACTACTGATGTTAAGTAATCTCTACTGGTTAAATGACGAACATGAGTAAAATATGTTTAAATGGGAAGAAAAAAAGCCACCTTTCCACACATACTGCATTTAGCATTTTAATAATTAATAATAGAGCAGCTAGGTGGGTAGCACCACTGCCTCACAGCAGGAAGGTTCAATCCCAGGGTAGAGCAGCTCGAGTCCTTTCTGTGTGGAGTCTGCATGTCCTCCCCATGTCTGCTTAAGTTTTCACCGGTGTTCTTTCGCAATCCAAAGACATGCTTTTGGGTTAATTGGTGTCTCTGAAGTGGTCCTTGGTGCGTGACTGTGTGTGCGTACCGTACGATGGATTTGTGCCCAATGTATAGTTGTATCTATAAATAATAATTAATAATACATTTTATTTAATGGCGCTTTTCTATCACTCAGGGTCACTGTACAAATTGCAACACCAAACACAAAAAAATTTAAAGACAAAACAAACATTTAAAACAATCAAAGCAATTTATCAATCAGACCGTATAAGCAACTCTAAATAAATGAAATTTTCTCTGAAAATTCTCTCTGCACTTTTGAGATCAGACTTTCCGTTAATACTATAGCAGAGCAAACAAAAACAGAACAATGTGATGATGTATGTGATCAAATGACACACAGGTCCTGGCAGAGACATGCTTTGTTAATATGGACGTCTTTTTGCGCTGCTCGAGGCCGTGTTTTTTAATACAAAAACGTGTTAAAACCGAAGTGGAATACTCGTTGATCGGATTTCTGACAAACTGTGATTTTCTGTAGTTATCGGTTTATATGCAGTGCATATGTTAGTAAGATTGAGCATGTCTTAGCCTGTTAATCTTGTCTCCCACTAAAAAAGTAGCTACCTTCCTGCTACTTCTGTTAAAAAAAGACGAAATCCTGAGCATGCTTCTTCAGAATGTACAAGGGTCAACCTGACATCCTGATGAAGTGCCTGCAATTGCTCATGTGAAAGGGAAGGTCACACTAAATATTTGCCACTGTAGCCTGTAAAAGCTGTTGATCAAATTTGTTTCTTTGTTCAGTTTTTTAATATCACATAGACATTTCCTGTTTTCTGTTTTGTGTTCTAGTACAGAGACTGTTAAATAATCATATGTTGTCATATGCTACAAATGTGGTATATCTGATCTAATAGTGTCCTAAGACTAAAGTATTTTCAAAACTGTACACGTGCATGGGTACTGAAAGTTGGTATGCCAGAGATACACACTAGTCCTACATGGTACACTTTTTGCTCATGTTTTGACTGCTCCTGTTAGGGTTCACCACCAGAGTGATCTACTTATTAAATGTGGCATCGCTTTTATGCTGTGAACCCTTCCTGATGCAACCATCCTGGCTTGAGACTGGCGTTAGGAGTGCACCCCCAGTGTCTGGGTTTTGTTTTCTATAAAAAGTGTATTCATGTTACATACTGCTGTTTTCAGAATCTGACTCCATATCCCAGTATGGAGAAAGTTACAGAAAAGTATATAATATAATGTGATTATTTTCAATACTTTTTAAAATAGCATGCTGATCAATAGGACAAGAAAAAAAAAACCTACAGCTGTCTCTTACCTTATCCTTGTTGCACAGAGAGATGCCTGTTGCCAGCTTTGAGGTCAGCAGAGTCTGGATCTTGGCAACTTTTAGAGCTAAAAATAGCATTCAGTTAAATACAACTGATTTAACAAATATCAGTGGTTGAGAATGTTTCCTCTGAGAGAAGTGTGTGGTAATTGAGTTTAGACTAGTCTAAAGTATGCCAGTGGGTAATCTTTACGATGATCACAATGATAGGAAGAAGAACGTGCGTTTGCGTGTATTCCACGCCTTGGTTTGGTTAGGTGCTGCCACAAAAGATTTTTTTAATCCGCTATATCACTGTAGTTCTTCTACCATAGCCAGTGATGCCTGATGACTAATTTTCTGTCTTCTTGTAATTCTGAGAATAAATGTGCCTCTTTTTTCTTTCCTTCTTTTATTAATTATGATTATATTTTTAATAAAATACTGGAATCCAAGACCTAAGTAAGTGTAATTTCAGTAAAATAAAAAATATAACCCAGTCTTGGGTGACCGTACACCCTACTGAACAGTCAATGTGGGGCACGCGCGTCCAGTTTAATATGCTTATATTCACCCCATAAATATATCACTTGCTACTCAATCATGATAATTGAATTTGCATCTCATTTGCGTAATTTTTGGCGTTTCTGATTGTCTTCTTTAATAAAAACAAAAGTGCCTCTTTTTTGAAATCGCTTTATGTTCATTTTGAAATATCCCCTAATGTTTGTAAACAGTGTAGTTTTATGATGTAATTTTTCTTTTAAAAAGTTCTTCTTTGATTCATATAGCATTATTTGATTCATATTCATTAGTCTTATTCTCTTGCTAGGTTGACCCCTCTATCATTAGGTATTGCTGTTAGTATTCTTGTCTGCCTGGCAGTATTTAGGTCACCCTCCTGATGTGGTCAGAAAACCCGATTTGGATTCGCTCCAGAAAGGATCAAGAGAGCAAAGGCTTTCCTCTCTCCCTCTATTAATAAGGGGACAGGGTGTTTGGCATCCTCGCTATGACAGTGGAAAGAATATATTAGCATATGGCATCTACTCCTGCTGTGAGTGATTCTGTGGTACAGAGACCTGTTCCAGTCTAACAGCTGTGTCAGATGTTAGATTATTTGTTCCTGGAAAAAGCTTTGATAGGGGAGTATTAAATGCTCAAGTGTCTTGATGAAACAGCGTTTTCAGGCTCCAAAATGTAGTTTGGGGAAAAGAATTATAGAAACTAGAATACTGTGGATGATGGTGTATGTACTACAGATAGGTGCTAACATGTTACTCAAGGGCGTTACACACTAAACGTGACACACAAATGTGAATTATTCAAATATTTTGTGTGTAATTTAACTGCCTGGTTCAAATGTTTTATCCAGCAAAAAAAGACCTGTGCCTAAAAAACACCTATTCATTTCAAATATTTAATTGCATGATTCACATTTTTGCTTATACGGACACTATGAAACCGAAAAATCACTTTGCGTGTTCTTAAATTAATTTATCAAATAAATTATGTACCGTTTGGTGTGTAGCTGCTGTTCAAACTTTATAATTGTGCCTGCTCAGTTGTGAGGATGATCCACTGAAATGCTTTAGAGAGCATAAAGAAATTGGCAACTTTTGCAGTGCTGAAATAAACTACCAAGCATATAAGCTAAACTGTGCCATACCAACGAGTCAAAAAGAGTTACTTCTTACAATCATCCTTCATCCCTCAAGTCTTGGTGAAAACAACCCAGCCATGTTTTTTTTTTTTTTTTTTTTTTTTTTTTAGCCAAAATAGGAGTTTTTGCACCTCATAAGCATCCAATAATGGCTGCATAAGTACTATGCTGTTCTTATATTGAATAGCTAAAGTTGTAAATGTGTTTGCCATTATTATTTGCTCTCAGGCTGAACCATCTTGTTAATGATATTGTTCTTAAAACAATGTAAGAGTGTTTGGTGATTAAAAAAAAAATTCTGTTCTATTATCCAGCTTAGAACAACATTTTGATGTTGAGCGCGTTTTATATTTTCAATGTAGACAGTTCAAGGTTTCTGGGGTTGTGCTTATAATGCTTCTAGGACAAAAAAAAACACAAGAAAAGTATTTTTGGGAAACTTCAGTTTTATCCTACCTGTAAAAACTCCAAGACTCCTAAGGGTTAAGTTGTTTTTCCTTTATAATGGCCTCTTCAGAAACAATCAATGCTTCAGTCCTTGAAGAAATTGAGGGTTTTTTTGTCCAGTAGCATATTTGTTCAGCAGTGACCATCAATAAAATTGTTGTATTGCCTGTTCTCCTTCTTTTGGGCCTTTGTAGCCTTATGATAAAAAATGTAATGACCCCCTGTCCTGTGTTGTTCCTCCCAGAACAAAAGAGACGAGCACCTACTGAAGAAACGCAACGTTCCACAAGACGAAAGCCTTGAGGACTCCGATGTAGATGCTGACTTCAAAGGGGTAAGGATCTATTCCCACGTTTCCCTGTCGCGTATCATTAATTATCACTGATTAACAGAATAAACAGCAACAGATTAATCAACTGTTTAGGTATTTTTGTGCACTGAATACAAATGTTTTCAAAATCCTTCTCATCAGGAGTAGTTTAACAAACCTATATTAATTATTTTTAAAGTATAGTGACATTTCAAAGCACAAAAATGTCTCCATTGGCCTGCAGTAACATGACGGGACATGTTGAGACATGCAAACTGTGCCCACTTTTGAGTAACAGTTCCCCACCACTGCAATCTGGAGCTTTGTGTGTAAACATCTTGGGTGCAGTGGCACTTATTCTCTGTTGAAAAGTTATGCTTGCCTATTTAAGTGTTGTACTGTTATCACATATCCTTTAAAAAACTGCTTAACCCATTAACTGCCAAATGTTCTTCTGACTATTTTTCACTTTTTCTGTCGGCCTACATCCGATCCCATCAGTAGGTGAGTTAAAGCACCCAATCCCCAAATGAGGATTATGGTTTTTAATGGGTTAAACAGTCCAAATTCATTCAGCTACATCTGTGGTGAGCTGACATTTCAGTCCCAGAAACTATTTTACACTCTTCATTTAAAATATAATTGCTTTTTATGTAAAAGCATGTAGGTGGCATGGTGGCACAGCGTTCCACCTGTCCAGTGTTCCACAGCTCCACTGTCTCTGGATAGAATAGAAAAAAAGCTTTATTGTCACTTAAATAAACATTGCTGTAAACAGAGTTAAAAACAGTGAAATGCAGTGGTTCAGTAAGTTGCGTGTCCAACAGGTGTCCAATTTGGGATTACTCCAGTGCCCCAGTTTCCTCTCGTAGTCCAAATGCTTGCATCATTTACGTGATTAGGTGAAATTGGTCTGTTCTAAGTATGTATGGCTAGTTTCGAAGTAGCCTTCTGTATTGATGCAACCTTGTTTGTTAATATCCGTTGTTGCTAAGAGCGATGTTAAATAAACCACAGCATCTCACAGCATGCTTTTTGTTTTCATGCGTTAGTGTCTTATAAAAGATCACACTTTGGATTGCTACTTCTGTCTGACATACACATGCAGAAAATTTTGAAAATCCAAAATATGAACTGTTCAATATAATAATTTTACCATATGATATAGGAAAAACTCATAGCCAACATAATGGGCAGATCTTATAACACTGATTGTTTTATATCGCACTTTTTTGATGACTGTATTTGTCATATTTAAATTTTATTACAGTGGTAACCCCGGTTCTCGTCATTAATTTGTTCCAGAAGGCGTGTTAAGTACCCAGAACAATAAGTACTGATCGCATTTTTCCCCATAAGTAATTACCTAAATGGAATTGACCAGTTTTAGATCCTGAGAAAATCCACACTGTGTAAGGCATTATATGCAATAATGGAGTTGTATTGATTTTTGCGGTGTCATAGCAGAGCCTATTCCACATTAACACTTACATTAACCTTCAGGTGGCCGAAATCATTACCACAAATCTTCTTTTATAATAAAGTGTTAAAAAAGCGCACGTTCTTTAGTGAGTATTGGATTGAAAATGAAAAGGAAAGTTTTTAGCTGCTAATGCTAACTGCAGTCTCTATTTTGAAGGATCCAGTTTTTGTTTTCCTTTCGGTAGGATTTTATAACTAACCATTTTAAGACCCATGGGGACTTATTTTGACTGATAATACACAATTGCATATGTAAAAATAAAGAAAAACATAATAAACACAGCGGAGATCTTCACTGAGCAAGGATTATTGTGAATCTGAATCACTGTATACTGAATCATGAATTAAGTTTCGGCTGAAATGGGTCACTTGGCTTGAGTTGTATTAGGTTAACCAAGTGCACCGAGTACCAAGCAAACAATGAAAGGCGAGACACCTTTTACTGGTCAAAATGCGTAAAGAATCAAATTCGACAAGTTCAGATGGTGGTCAAGACCCGAGGTACCACTGTATATGCCAATGTGCCTGTGCTCCTGATTAACATGACCAAATTGTATATATTTGCTTTTTTTCAGCAAAATGTAACACTAGATGCCATCTTACAGGTGAGCAAGCAAGCAAGCATGTGTATGTGTGTACACTATATTGCCAAAAGTATTCACTCGTCTTCCATGCATATGAACTTTAGAGACATCTCACTGTTAATCCATATGACGTCGGTCCACCCATTGCACCTATAAATGTGCAACTCTTCTAGGAGGGCTTTCCACAAGGCTTAAAAGTTTGTTTAATTTACTTCTTGACCGTTCTTCCAGATGCGCATTAGTGAGGTCAGACCCTGATGTTGGAGGAGTAGGCCTCCATTCTAATTCATCCCAAAGATGGTCTATCAGTTTGAAGTCAGGCCAGTCAAGTCCTCCACAAACTCGCTCATTCATGTCCTTCTAGATTTTGCTTTGTTCTTAGAAAAGAAAGGAGCCATCCCCAAACTGTTGTCACAAAGTTCCAGTGGAAGGAGGCAAGAGATTTTGGACAATTGCATGCTCCCAACTAAGAGGCTGAGCCCAAGTCCTGAAAAACAACCCCACACTGTCATCCCCCCTCCATCAAGCTTCACACTTGGCACAATGCACTCAGACAAGTGCTGCTTTCATGGAAGCTGTCAAACCCAGACTCATCCATCAGCTTGGTCGATTGAGAAGCATAATTCGTCACTCCAGAAAACACGGCTTCACTTCTCTAGAGTCCAGTGGTGGTGTGCTTTACACCACTGCACCACCACAGCATTGTATTGCGCTTTCTAATGTAAGGCTTGAATGCAGCTCCTCTATAGTGGAAGGCCATTCCATGATGCCCTCTACAAGTTTGAAGGTCTATAGTGGCTGACGCTGCAGAAAGTTGGTGACCTCTGCACACTTCATCTTGCTGTCAGTTTTTTGGGCTGGCTTTCCCAATCACTTCCACTTTATAATACCCCTGACAGTTGAATATTTGGTAGCGAGGGAATTTCACTACTGTACTTGCTGCCCAGGTGGAATTCTATCACGGTACGGTGCTTGATTTTATACACCTGTGGCCTTGGAAGCAATTAGAACCCGTATTAAATGATTTGGAATGGGAGAGTGAGTATTTTTGGCAGTATTGTGCGTGCATGCGTGCGTATTTATGTATGTACGTGTGTGCATGTGTCAGTCAGAGAATGTACAGGTATTGTAGAGCTTTAGTGCAAAAGATTTCACTGTGTTGATGAATAGTGGCTTTGCGAATGCTATGGAAAATGCTCATGCTACTAAGCTGTATGTCTATGCATTACAGTCCATCTATCTTTTACCCCTGTCTCTCACAGAATGCCACCAGTGACAATGCCGTGGTACAGCTGAGTGCTGTACAAGCAGCAAGGTTAGACCCGTTTTCTCAATTCCATTGTGTGCTCTGGAACTTATTGTAATAAAACAATATTTCTATAATATTTAAACCTGCACATGACATTGGCAATAATTCATCAACTGCAGGAAATTGCAAACCCTTTCGACTACAGTTAGGGGTTCACTATGAAATCAGTTATTTTTTCTTTTTGTCTAACAGTTAAGATTGACAGCATACAGAAGCATTCATGTTAGTTTTTTTTTTGTTTGTTTTTTGTTTTTTGAAGGAAGTTTCTTTATTGCTAAAGAAAGATAGCAGGCTCTTCTGGTGTTTCATAAACAAACCCACAAGCGGATGAGCTGTGCAAGATGACTGGCACAAAATTGGTTAAATGAAACTAATTAGTCGATCAGCCGGTTATTAATAATTTATTTGTTGGTCGGGGTGTTTTTGTTTATTATTTATTATTATTTTTTTTGTATTTTAAATTCTGTGCATTTCTGTCTTTGTGTCAGAAGTTTATTCCTTAGTTTCGTGATTAGTTCCAAATTTACACTCTAAAATAGTAAAATAGTCTTTTGACTAAAACGTAATTTAGTATTAGTTATATATATATATATAATTAAAACTAATACTAAATTACATATTTTTTTAAATATTTTTTTTTAATATAATTAATTCTACAGTAGATTCAGTTGATTAAAAATGACATGCAAAGGGTTGCAAAATGTAAATACTTCTATTTTCCCTTTGTTGCTATAAGCACTGTGAAATTTGGCATTGTGGGACTAATAAAGGTATATCCTATTTGCATCAGTTTAATGGGTAATTTCTCTATTTAGTAACATTAACATTACAGGACAGCAATGATTTCTGTTAGTTCAAAGTATTTTTGTACGCAAGACCAAAAATATGGTCTCAACTTAGTCTCAGCTGCATTTGGACTCGGAAATGATTGCCAAGAACAGCTGAGTCAAATGCTTCTTTCTGCGGTAATGAAACTGAACTTAATTGATTATTGAACATCAACAGCCGCTTCAAACCCAGTAAATGAGTAATTTCCCTACATGCCTTAATCAAATATCATGCACTCAATTGGCTATGGATATCAGTTGGGTAATGTCCCTATATTGAATCTCCTCTTTCTCTCGGGTGTTAACATTGCCGAGTTAGTTTAATGAGAAACTGTACAAAGCCTAGTTGCACCATCTTCCTGGGGTTAGATCAAGTGCGTGTCTGTTACCGCAATGTTGATTGGCTCGTCAACTCGTCCCGCATTCCCACTATGCCAAAGTCAGATCTGACTGGCTGTCATCTCAGCTGAACGTTTTCATGTTTTTTTTAATACGCTAATAAAACTGTCCGTTCATTACGTCCTAATTTGTCCTAATCCATTTTCATTCATTTTAGTTTAATCAGCGTCTCGTTTCATTACACAATAATAGTCAACGAACACCTAGAGCTTTCTAAGACTAAAACCTAGTCTTTGGTACGTTTATGCTTGGCTTTTTATGCTGTCAAAGTCGAACACGAGTCAGTTTAAAAAATAAATAAATAAAAAAAACTACTTCTGGTTAGTGCAGAAGTATGACATTTATTTGTGACTGTGGATTTTTGTGGTAATGTGTCATCTGTGCTTGCATTGTCAACAGAAAACTACTCTCCAGTGACCGAAATCCTCCAATTGATGACTTGATCAAATCGGGCATCCTTCCCATTCTTGTCAAATGCCTCGAGAGGGATGACAAGTGAGCATACTCGTTGCACCACACCAGCATTGTAGCATAAATATTATCATCATAAAAGAATAATTCAGTAAGCTAGGTATGCCTGAGCATCAGGGAAAACATAACTATGAGGGCTAGAGAAGTCGAGTGAAACGCAGAATGTGCTGGATGAATAAGGACATGGCGAGAGAAGTCGGAGCATGGGGGAGATCCTGAAGTACCAGCTCATTCGGTGATGTCCGGCTTTGCATCCCCTCCCCCACGTGTCTGTGCATGGCTTATTTACTGTGAACACTGCAGCACTGCTTCTGCTGCCCTACGACATGAATACATGTGCAGAGGACTACTTTCTGTGCAATTTGCTTACTGTATTGATATTTTAAAAGCAAGTAAAGTACATCATCTGTGTTTTTTAATGCAAAAAAGCTGGTTAGACGCGATTCAAGCGTTATTCCATTTATTGAAAACACTGCAGTGGTTTTACACAGTGTTTGTTTTATTGTAGGTCAGCAGACCCTTACTAAACAGAGAAGCAAAATCATGAGTGTGTGTTAGATGTGTAATAGCCATGCTTTAACCTAGGTAATTACTGGCTTACAATTGCCGCCTGTGCTATTTATATGTGCTGCCTGGGCAGCACGGTGACTCAAGTAGCTAGCTCTATTGCCTTACAGCTCCAGAGATACCTGGTTCAATCCTGAATTAGGACAACTATGTGGAGTTTACATGTCCTCCCTGTGTCAGTGTGTGTTTACAAAGTTCCTTCTACATTCCAAAGACCTTCTAGGTAAATTGGAAGCTATAAATTGGCACACTGAGAACGTGTATGGCTAGTATCAATGTAACCTTGCTCCTGTCATGAATAGATTTGATGCTGATGCAACATTAAGTAGACAACCAAACAATATTTGCTGCTCCTAACATCAGGGCACCCAAGGAGGTTGGGTTCATTATTGAGTATTGGTGCTCCTAATACCAAGTTCACACTACACAATTGTAGCCCTGATTTTGTGCTCATAGACAGGCCAGAGTTGATGTTCACTGGGGAATTAAAAATCGTGTCTTGGGGGTTAGGTGTGAAAATTTTGAGACATGATGCAAGAGGCTGGACGATCACTTGCAGAACCCAGATAAATATCTTGCATGTTTGATATGTGGACCTGTCAGTGATTTTTTTTTTTTTTTTTTTTTTTTGACTGGAAAAAAGACTACATCCAATCAATATGCTGTATAGAGTAAGTAGAAACCATTGACAGTCTTGGAAAATGCTGAAAGGCAGCTATGAAGAATTACCCTGCTAAGCCTCAGATCGATGTGTAATTTGTATACATTTGTTATTGAGGGGAAGAAACTTACTATCTATACCCACATTCCAATTCAAGACGACAGCACAGGGAGCAAGGCACAACCCAATTCTGTATTGGACACTAGTCAATCTCAGGGTACATGTATGCAACACACTCACAAGGAACTATCGCGACACATATTATCTTAACGTGTCTTTTTAATGTGGGAGAAACCAGAGGTACCTGGAGAAACACCACACAGATACAGGGAAAACATGCAAACACCACACAGCCAGCAGAAAGTCAAGGATTTGATCCCAGGCCTCTGGAGTTGTATGGCAACTGTGCCACGGTGCTGCCCTGGAAAAACAACCAACAAACAAAAAAAAGCCTAAGCAAAAATACTACTTAGCACCACGTGATGACAGTTACTAGGTCAGTTGAATTTGTAATTGACAAAATCGGGTTCCAATTATTTATTTATTTGTTTGGTTATTTTATTTTCTCATCTAAATCTGCCCTGACTGCAAAACATATATCTTTGGAATGTCCTACAACAATGTAAGAACCAAATACTATACTGCAATAAACACTAAATAAATAATCAACAATAACTCACCAGAAAAAGTAAGAAATCAAGGAGCTGAACTGGCAATAAAGTAACACCACAACCGTTATGTTGTTCTCTTGTATGCTTTCGCTTTGTCCTGCTCGGTGTTGCTTGTGGGGGTACAAATTATTCTCTGGATCGATGCAGAAGTCCATTACTTGGGGTTTCGAAGTTGATCTTGCAGCACAGGGTGACGTTTCCTATCCACCCTCCCCGCCATCACGTAGAAATATAATATAGATGGATTGCACCACCTAGACTCAAATTCAGGTCTCTAAAGTGGTGGGCTAGTGAATTTCCTGCTTTGTTGGTGCAGGGCAATTGGTGTTTCCAAAGTGTTCCCTTTGATAGATTGGCACTCTGTCTAGGGATGTTCCTGTCTTGTTCCCTGTGCCACCGGCTAGCCACCGCCTCTCCCTTGACCCTGACGAGGATAAGCAGATAAGAGAATAAATGACTGAACTATTGCTGTAATAAAGCGGTCTATGGGAAGGTGAAATTCTATTTTCCATGCCACAGCATTTTGGGGTTACAAAGTGTCCAATTTATGGTTAGAAGGACCTTTGTGCCGATTAAACTATTTGAAACTTGAGCCAGAGGCAAGTCTCTTGTAGAATCTAAACTCTGGTGCCTAGAATGCGAAAGGAGTTGATTAGAATTGAATTATATGGCCAGGTGAGACAAACATAGAGCTTTTCTACAACGCTCACACAAGGGGGGTTTGGTATGAATGGAGCATGATTATAAAACACTCAATGCGGAGTGCCAGTATTTTTTTTCTTAATAAAAGCTTAAAGGCTTTAGTCACTCTGGATAAATGTGTCTGCTAAATGTAAAAATCAAACAAACAAAGGAAGGATATGGATTATATTTTGGTCTATTTTGAATTTAAGCTATTCAACCACAAATATACCTATTTTTAACCTTCTTTAGCGCTGATAATTGTTTTGTTAGTAATTAATTGTTGAGAGGATTACACAATGTTCATATTTTAAATAACTGACACACATTCAGGTGTGCGGTGCAACTCTCAAGGCAACCCAAATTGAATTTTTAGTGATTGCATTTTGACGGCTGCTCGTAATTGAGTTTTTCCAGACGGGTCGGCTGTCACACAGGGAGGGGAGGCTGGACTGCATCCATGTACGCATATCTCCTGGGAATTCCAGAGTAGGCCCCATGCATCCTGACCAGGATAAGTGCGAGGCATATACGTAGCAAGGAAGAGGAACCACCTCTAGAAAGATTGCACAAAGAAATGAAAAATGCAAAAATGGAACTATTCATTTAACGCTTATTGATTGTCGAACATCTGTATGTAATAGACCACAGTGGTATCTGGAATCAAAACATTTACATTTGTTTTATTTACAACCTTGTATCATGTAAATTAACATGAATTTATGTTGGATTTGCTTTGAGTGGTGAAGAATGGCATAAATGTTAAGTTTTGAACCTCTAATTATCTAACGTGATGAAAAACTAGCATTCTCAGAAGAGCATGTGGTCAGTATTCTTAGAAGAGTATGTTAAGATCATATGGCCCACTCGTATTAGATTGCACACGCAGCCAGTACATTCTTATTGATTTTTTTGCTTACTGGGAATTCAGACTTGTACTAAACTTTTGTTCTTTTTTGGATTTGTCATTTCTCTTCCTGTCATGTCTCCCACCCCACAGCCCCTCGTTACAGTTTGAGGCTGCCTGGGCTTTGACTAACATTGCATCGGGGACCTCGGCACAGACACAGGCTGTGGTCAAATCCAGTAAGTATTAAAAAACAAGAATTCCAGAGCATTCAGACCAAGACTGTTTGTTAGATATGTGAATTTCCGATTCAGCTGATCTTTTTCTCTCTCTCTCTCGTTCGTGCTCTCTCCTGTTTAGATGCTGTTCCCTTGTTTTTACGGCTGCTTCACTCCCCTCACCAGAACGTCTGTGAGCAGGCTGTTTGGGCACTGGGCAACATCATTGGTAACTTAGGGTTTTGTCTTTATGCGTTTGTGTTGCGCTGTAAATTCTTGGACTACATTTAAAGTATTCATGCCAGGGCACATTTACTCCCCCCATGCTGGCTTATTTGCGTATAGAACATAGACGAAGTGTTGTCTGTAAACACTTGGCTTAAACCACATCCTCTTCATGTGTTAAGTCTCAGACTTGGTTATGAGGTTTAGGGTTCAGTATGACCTGTTATAATCTGTGAACAAACAATTCACTGTGCTAAATTGGCTCAGTGTTTATAAGTCAGCCATCTTGGACAACAAATCGCTTAAGTATGTGATTTTTTCCTTTTTAATTTGTTACTGCATTTACCCCAGCTATGTGTAACCTTGCCTTCAACAGTTTGAATAAGTATCGTGCCAGAACGGAGATATGCAAATGGTATACTTCTACAGGGAAACTTAGGATCGACATAGTGTTGCAGCTGGTGGTTTTGTCACAGCACTAACCGGCCTTGATCCTTACCTTCAGTTACTGCCTGCAGTTAAGTTTTGTAGTGCAGTTTCCTTAAATATCCAGAAGATGGATTGGCTTTTTCAAACTTCTTCATGTGTGTGTGTCTGAACTGGATGGATGATGTATTTTGATGGACTAGCGCTCTGACCAGGTCTAGTCCCACCGTACATCCTTACATTTAGGACCCACGTTAATATTTTTATTGTCAAAGATAGATTAGTACACTTGAGAAAAGGCTCTCAGAGGCTACTTTTGCATAGTGTACCTCTTGGTGAGAGATTGTTGTCAGCTAGACATGCCTCTACATCACACTTAGACATTTTGCTGAGTTGCCAGACTTTGAGAGGGGGCATATCGTTGGCCAGAGGAGGGTTGAGGAGGAGGTTGTTTGACAAATTGTCATCTAGGCTATTCTGATCTAGCTGTTAGGTGTTAGAAGCAGTTGTTCCGTGATGACACGTGCTCGCACATAGCGAACAGGCTCTGGACAGCCTAGACAGACCACCAGTAGAGAGGATTGCTTGAGGATTGCTTGATTGCTAAGAAGCACTAGCAGCAGCCACAGTTTTATTGTTCACCATCCAGACACAGGTGGAACCGTCGCATCCCTTTCTCTGCCTGGATCATTTCCAGGCACTTAACAAAAGTTGTGACAACTCCATTAAGTGTCCTGCCATTTACAGCTATCCACCATCACCCTTGTTTGCAGTGGTGTGGTGAACAGGAAACCTAGACTGCTATACCTGAAACCATGTCGTCTTTAGCGATTAATCCATACCCTGTTTGAGATCGGACAACAGTTTGATGGCCTCATGGTTAGCACTTTTTATTCTGCATTTGCTTTGGAGTGACACACTGCCCGCACTGCTGATGTGACAATACCCTTAGTACTTAGTAAAGAGTAGTAGATAAGAAACCACGTTTTTGAAAGGGAGCAAGGTGAAAGGGCTAAGATATGCTAACACTTTTAAAGATGAGAATAAGGATCAGTGGAAAAGAGTACTATGGCATCAGCTATACATGTTTGACATTAAGTCAGTAACAGTATGTTATATATGGTCATTATATGTTTGCTAAAATAACACATCTAAAATTGACCTAACACTGGAGTACTCAGTACTGTACAGTACAGGTTCAGTGGAAGGATAAATAGTGCTATAAATGCTAACGTATGTCTCGTGCAGGTGATGGGCCACAATGTCGAGACTACGTCATCTCTCTGGGTGTTGTCAAACCCCTCTTGTCATTCATCAATCCCTCCATCCCAATCACCTTCCTGCGGAACGTCACCTGGGTCATTGTCAACCTGTGTCGGAACAAAGACCCTCCGCCACCCATGGAAACAGTACAAGAGGTGAGGAGGTTGTGCCTGTGTGTAAAAATCAAAGTGTGATGTAATTTAACATCTTTTAAGCATGGCTGTTGAATTTTAAAAGGATAAAGCTCACTGCTTAGCATTTAGTACACTTTGCTGTTGATACCGTTTTGTGTGCGCAGCTCTACTGAAATTAAAATCTCTGCCTGCTCTTTAAAGATAGTGTTTTGTGTTACGCCTGCGCTAACTGTAATATGTTAGTCTTGGAATTTCCCTTCAAATTAGTCTTTAGTTTTTTAAAAATTGTTCAATGCTTTAATCATTTATATAGTATACACCACTCAGTCAAACCTTAAAACCATGCACAAACTAAATAACAAATATCATTTCGTTATAGCAAGCACCTGTTAATTTCTGGAATGCAATAGGCAGTTAAGTGAATAGCCAGTTCTCATACTTGACATGTTGTATCTGGGAGGAGTGTTCAGAAGTAAAGACCTGAGTCATCTCAAGGAAACATCTCCTAAACAACAAGGCTTGTAGGGGGAGCATCTGCTGACAGTGGTAGAGGGCCAAACCACGAACCAGTGACAGTGTCTTGGCAACCATGACTTAATAATAAGCAAGAGCAACAAATCTTATCCCAGCTGGTCCAGGTGGACAGAAGACCTACTGTGGTACAAGTCATCAAAATGTTTAAGGCTGGTTACAGAAGGAATGTATCACAACACAGTACATCCACCTTGCTCAATATAGACCTGAGTAGCCATGGACTTGTGTAAGAGTGCGGACTGTAACCCAGGCCACTGCATAAAGGACCTACAATGTGCATGGAAGTGTCAGAACTGGACCTTTTGCAGAGGAAGAAGCTCATCAAGTGTGATGTTGTGTTCATCTACCTGAACGTTATTACAGTCCAGATGTATTGGTGGATCTACGTACTGTATTCAATTCAGTTCAATTTTATTTATATAGCGCTTTTTACAACGTAGCATTGTCGCAAAGCAGCTTCACAATATTACACTGTCTTAAAAGGCCAATCCCAAGTTGAGCAAGCCTAGGGCGACAGTGGCTGTAATAAAACGTATTGGCAGAATGGGAAGATTTTTTTGGTTATTGCTGGTACTTTAAATAAACAGCAATGACAGATTTTGTATCTAATGTCCCAGTAGATCATGATCAGACTCCGTACAGCTGTCACTTTTGTCGTTGATCTGATGCAGGTCAAAATGAATGCATTACCCTGACTGGCACAGGAGTGTGAGGGGCAACAATCGATTCCTTTCTTTGGAGCTGTGTGATTTAGTTTACCAGCATATTAAGTACTCTTACCTGTGCTGTATTTTCGTAACCTCATCCTGTGCTATTTTAAACCTTTGTCTAAAGCAAAGGGGGATTTCTCATCGAGCCCTTTGTTTTCAGTATATTTGTTTTATATTAGTCTGCCTTTTTTCGCCCCTCTGTCTTTATGAAAGTGTATTTTCTTTTCTTCAACTAAAATAGTTTGTTGAAAAAATATGGTGCTTTTTTAGTAGTATACTGTACTATCTCTATGATAACACTAATTGCCTATGAGGTGAAATCAACGTTATTGAGACTCTTGTTCTTTACTTGTGGTGTACTGATTGAAATCTCTCTTCAATAGATCTTGCCTGCCCTATGTGTACTCATATACCACACAGACATAAATGTAAGTACAACAGATTTAAACATATCTGTACAACCTGATCAGGTTGTATCAGACTGTGGGTGGTGCTTTGACCCTTTGCCTCGTTTTGTCTCCTCTAGATTCTTGTAGATACAGTGTGGGCTTTATCATATCTAACAGACGGAGGAAATGAGCAGATCCAGATGGTCATAGACTCAGGTGTTGTCCCCTTCCTCGTTCCCTTGCTGAGCCACCAAGAGGTCAAAGTTCAGGTAAATAAAACAAAATCACTGGCATCTTGGCAAAGCTTAAAAAAATACCATGGCATTATAAGCATTAATGGGGTTTATATTACACAAGGTGTTCACTTATTTATGATAGGTTTATGTTCCGACAAATCCATCATAAGATAATTGTTTTATGAATCATGGAGTTTAATAAAAGTCTATATTAATAAGTCTGTACTGTATAATGAACCATTAACACTTACCGGTACATTAACTTACAGTTGACCAAAAACATTAACACACAATCTCAACTCATACAGGTTAAATAAAACAGCGAGAACCAAGGCACATTTTTCTAGTCTCAATGCATTGAGAACCAAACTTGGAGTACCAAAGTGGTCAATTATTTTTAACACAGTGAAAATGAGAAGCTATATGTCTGCAGTACAGTCGGCTACTGTACTAGTGGGCCATTGATTCCAAGACTTCTTGATACCAAATTTGTGGATGCTCAGTATGAAAATGCCATTATGTTTGCATAATATATCCTTGCTTATGCTATCTAATGCAATTAATAATAAATACTCTAGAAATGCTTATTATATTGTTTATGGAGTAATGGCAAGAAAAAGTGCGTTCTTTAAACTACTAAACGAATGAGAAACGAGGGGGACAATGCTCAAACCTAGTGTTTGGGAGAGACTAAGGATCTGTAAAGCTGCTCTGGAGAAGGTTATGCCTATACATCATTGGTGTGGATTCAGTGTAAAGATGGTACATTTTGATCCACAGTCAGTGTACATGATGAAGTATTATTATTATTATTATTATTATTATTATTATTATTATTACACTGGCCAATATGATTAGTTTTTGTTCCACAAAAAGTTGGTGTACCTTTTATATACACTGCTCACAAAAAAAGTAAGGAAACTTGCAAGTATCGCTAACAACAAGCATATATTACTTATTAATAAATGAGACTGTTATTACATGTGCAATATGTATAAACTAGCTTCTAAAATGTCAAGTGTATCCATATTGTTGTATGCTTTCTCATTTTCAGACTCCTCATTAGTCAGTATCATGGTTATTAGAAGTGGACATCTGCATGCAAGCTTATTGCTTTTGAAACTGGAAGCATCTGTTGTAGCCGAGTCACAAAAAGCTGTTAGTAAAGACTATTCTTTCTCACACACAAAGGCTGTGGTGTAGTCATTTCTTTCTGGACGTTAGTCACACCATGTTTCTCACACCTTAAGCAGTGTTAGACAAAGCTGAACATTAGACTGGGCAACAAATTTGACATATTCTTTAGTCAGACCTCACATGTATAATCTTTACTAGATATTTTTTATTCTGTTTTATCAAGTATATACGCAATCTTTGCCCACTGTTGCCTCACAGCAAAAAAGGTCTGGGTTTGATCCCAAGTATAACAGCCTGGTTCCTTTCTATTTACAGGCTGCTTGTTCTCTCTGTGTCTGCTTGGGTTTATACTGGGTTTTGTGCTAATGGGTGTTTCTTAAATGCTTATGGTATATATGCATGTGTGAGTGCATGCGCCCTAGATTGTCTAGGGTTGTCCCTGCCTTGTGCCCTGTGCTGCTGGCTAGTCACTGGCTTTTCCACATTAAGCGAATAAGGGTGAAGAATAAGTGAGTGAATGAATAAATGGGGGTTTTCTACAGTCAAATACATGGTTGCGCACTGCAATCAACATTGTAAGTTTAATGGGTTTGATGCTGTTTTTGGGATTGGCCTTTTTTTTAGATAATATACGGTTGTAAAGCTGCTTTGAGACAATGCTCCATTGTAAAAAGTGCTGTATACATAAATTTTGATTGATTGGTTTTTATAAGAGAAACACTTGATGTTGTCTTAATCGGTCAGTCAGTATCATATAACCGATTCTGTGCCGGTTACATTTAACATGTGCTTGTAATCTTCTGACATCTACAGCAGCACACACAAAACCGCACGAGTGAGCAGCACAGTGTTTTGACTAACAGTAATTCAGAATCACCTGTCATTCATAATTCTTTGAAAGAAAGAAAATGGGAATCAGGAAGTCATATATTTCAGAAATCAGCCAAGAAAACTACAATTGGTGCATCTTTAACTGTTTATGCTGACAAATGTATTCGTTCTGTCATTTCAAAGTCTAAGCCTTATCCACGCTGGCTAAAAAGACGATTGGTATTTTAGCTTATATCATGCATTGAAGCAGATCACTGTTAGCTTCCACTAGCTTCTAATATTTTTATTAATCGTGCTGAATTTGTAGCATAGTACTAATTTTATAATTTGTCTCCCCTGCAGACAGCGGCACTGAGAGCAGTGGGTAATATTGTGACGGGGACAGATGAGCAAACTCAGGTGGTGCTCAACTGTGATGTGCTCTCACACTTTCCCCATCTGCTCACACACCCCAAAGAAAAAATTAATAAGGTATGTATACGGTACACCACTTAAAGGCTGACAAGATGGTAAATGCCTTCTGCATTAAAGTGACAGGTTACTCCATATGAGACTGGCTTTTGTGCAAAATAACATTTGGAAGTACATTGCACAGTCACATAAAATACAGTTTCTCAATCCATAGATGTGTGAGGGAGAGAGGAGGCTTGAAGGTTACAATTTGGTTGAAGTGAAACAATGCAGCTCTATAGTGAAATAATATTTTGACTTATTTTTTTTTTCTTTAGGCATTAAAAGAAAATCAGTAGGACTATGTGATGGTTAAAGGTTAATATTAAATAAATCAATGCATAGTAAATATTTCACACTTATCCAGTAGTTGAAACGAAGGGTGTTTGGACAACGTTCACATAAAGTATTACTTAATGTACAGTTTCACAATGTTTCATGGAAATAAAGTTAATCATATCTGTATTATTGTATGTAATATCTTTATAGTGTAAATCTAGGCATATATCGATAATAGTTTATTAGAATTTGGAAATGGTTTTGAAGGCGGACCTTTGGAACATGAGATATAAATGTTAAACTTAATCACAATTAATTTGCTGCTTTTTTTAATGTAGTAGACCGTATACAGAACTAGTCTGAACAGGTCATGCTTTTAAACTAACCAGCAAAGGAAATTTGAGCCATCCAACACACTTGCTCAGAAGTAAACAAACAAAACGTTCAGGTTAACATGTAGTGGTTGCTGATTCCAAGTTTACGGCTGAATTATGTAGACAAGGAAGCGCAAAAGGACCAAGCTTTTTTTTGTTAGAGATTTGTCTAGGGGTGGTGGAATATCATCATGGAGGGCTTTTCAGACACACAATTCAGAAAAAAATCTTTAGAATAGGCAAAGTTAAGCTGCATGTGTGAGTGACTTTTGTGATTTGTGATGCAGTACACAAATTTGGGTTGACCCATATAGCTAAAAAGGGTGAAAATCGGTTGGGGTTTGATTTTGTTGAATGGCAGGTTAGCATGATCATTTCAGTTTGCTTGATTGAGCGTTGCCCAGCCATTTGTTATGGTGTCATGCCAGACTGCCCACCTCATGTCCAATCACATTATTCCAAGCAGATGAACTCAGGCTTGGGGGATTCCCGCAGTGCGCCAGAGCTGTTGACGTGGAAGTCACATAAATTCCAGTCCGTCTGTTCAGACTTTCATACCAGTAGCACATATACTATATGACCAAAAGTTTGAGGACACTGCATTGAATTAGTGTTCTCACAGTATGCGAACAGGTTCCTATTATGAAGGCTTACTAACATATAATATACATGGGTACACAACTGCAACAAAATGGTTTATACAGAAAACCTGAGTGGCTCACAGTTTGACATTTAAATAGGGTTCCACCTTTATAAGAATTAAGTTAAACAAATTTCTGTCCATCCCTTTTAAAATAAAGTCCGTAAATGAATGCTATGCATTGAACTTGGAAGACGTGTACTGAGCCTTGACTTTAACTCCATCAGATACCACAGAGATTAACTTAAATGGCAGGGCGTATTGTCCAACATCAGTGCCTCACCTCAAGGTGGTGGCATATGTTATGGTGGGAAATGTTTTCAGAAATTAAAGTCTGTTGTAGCAGCGAAAGGACAGAAAAAACATATGTATACCCGTGATTCAGGATGTAGTTTATAGGTGTCCAGAAACTTTTGTTTATGTGTATGGGTGGCCGAGATCAGACTGGAAATGAATGAATGTCATGTGTTTTTACTCTCCCTGCTGTCATGTATGAGACTATGGCATATAGGGATTGAGTTAGATTTTATATGAAGAGCTAATGTAGCGTAGTTCTGTTCTCCCCAACTAATGACAACACAATATTGTAGCGTCATCTACAGTTTTTTAAAGAATACTACCAGCTTTAGATGTGTATTTCCATTCCTACTCCCAATGCTGAACTGTATAATTCTAAAGACATGAATGAACATGCACTTGCTATTAAATATTTGTAAAAAAAACAAAAAAACATTTAGGTTAAAATGTTGTTAAAAAGAAATAAAACTAAATTGTTTAAACCCCACAGGGGTTGGCTTAATGGCTTGATGCTAAAGGATGCAAGTGATGTAACAATTATGTTTTTTGTTTGTTTGCTCCAACAGGAGGCAGTATGGTTCTTGTCCAACATCACAGCAGGGAACCAGCAGCAGGTACAGGCTGTGATAGATGGAGGACTCATCCCCATGATTATACACCAGCTGGCCAAGGTAACATACACGCACATCTTTTGCCACATATACAGCTTTGTGTGTGTGTGTGTGTGTGTGTGTGTGTGTGTGTGTGTGTGTGTGTGTGTGTGTGTGTGTGTGTGTGTGT
>JAVSBV010000089.1:1846214-1872972 GCA_033117975.1 Parotocinclus spilosoma
TGGGGAGAAACTCGGGAGTTTTCGGGTAGTGATGCCAGAGACGAAGAGTTTCTTTACGGATATTACATACTGTACACGTTCTTTGGTCCAATTAAGCAGAATTTTGGTCCAAATAAGCGAATAGCGGTACTTTGATCTGGTCCTATTAACCGAAATCGACTGTATATAATTCAAAAGAAAAGAGAGACCGATGTGGGCATGACGAAGCAGGTTTTTTTTGTTTTTGCGTATTTATATATGTCCAACGTTCTGCACTACAATTCCCAGGCTCCCTTGCTGACCTCCAGCCTCTTAGATGGCCCGCTTGGTTTGCCAGCTCTCTGACGGGCACCATCTGCACCTCGTTCCCCCTCGTTAGGTAACAGCATGCACTTTTCTATTTTTTGTTTCTTAGCTGTTCTGAGAACTACAAAATTTCTACGACTGGATCTCTGGACCTTTTCCTATGCTCTTGCATCTCGTCCACTGCCACGCCCCAGGGTCCTGTGCCTATCTGGGCCACCGTGTGCCATGTTTTGGACTTCTTTGACTCGGGTCACAAGGTGACTTTGTCTGCTGTTTCTAAAATAAATGAAATACATTTTAACTGCTCGAGACGAAGAAGTCCAGGGACGAAGAAGAGCTATTTGTAATTCATACTGTCATGCCATTGTGGTTCATACTGTAGTTTAACTATAAATAAAAAATGGATGTTATAATTTTGAAATGTGTTAGAGTACCATAGCAAAATCTGTATCTCTGTGATGTCGCTTTGCTGTCTGGAGAGAGAGAGAGGATATTGTGGTTTTGTTTTTGGTAATTAAAAGGATTAAAACACCTGCAGGGTGTGTTGCTTCGCCCCTATAAATTTCAACTCAAAGGCACAGTGGGGAAACTGACATGAGCGTGGAATCGTTTTTTTCTATAAACGCGTGATTACTATCACGTCGTTTCGTAGCTGTCGTACTCATTTTGAAATTTCAGTGTGACTCCATCCATCATCCCCGCTGAAGGAATAATTTAATACCTGTGATCAACGATGCTTTGCGTCGCCATTAGTGCCTCCTGTTGTGCTTTTCCAGCTCAAGGACATTTCTTTCTGCACTAGCTCTTACTCTTGAGGTAATTACGTGCTATAGGACATTTTCTCAGCGTCCTCCTGGGTCAGAGTGAGCTGAAGCGGGGTTCTGAGCTCCAGCGTCCAGCAGGGCAAACTTATTACCTGTCCATCTGTCTCGATCAGGTCTTTAATCTCCCCAAAGGCAGAAAGAGACTTGCTTTGGTGTAACACAGGAGAAATTCAGGCCTGAACCATAAACTCACACACACGTTTATAGCAGAACCTTAACGTGTCCTTCTCATAGAGGTTGTCTGGGCTTCTTGGATTTAGAAAGCGTAGAAAGGATTTCCTGCAGCTCCTAGGGGTTCAGGTAAAAGGTTTTGCTTTATGAATAATTAAATACCAACAATTACATTGGTCAGAGTTGGGGGGGGGGGGTACACATAGTTCTGTAAAAACCCTAACCCTATCAAACCCTAACCCTATTAAAACCCTAACCCAATCTAACCCTAACCCTATCAAACCCCTCACCCTATCAAACCCTAACCCTATCTCACCCCTAACCCTATCTAACCCTATTAAAACCCTCACCCTATCAAACCCTAACCCTATCAAACCCTAACCCTATTAAAACCCTCACACTATCTCACCCCAACCCTATCTAACCCTATTAAAACCCTAACCCTATCAAACCCTATCAAACCCCTCACCCTATCAAACCCTAACCCTATCTCACCCCAACCCTATCTAACCCTATTAAAACCCTCACCCTATCAGACCCTAATAAAAAATAAATAAATAAATAAATAAATAAATAATAATAATAACCTGGTACCCACTCCCCATAATAGGATATTATTATTATTATTATTATTATTACTATTATACTATTGTGTTAGAACACTAATAGTAAGTTATACTAATACTAAGTAATAACTAATTAATTATACTATACTAAGTTATATTATTAGTATTATTACTATTTTGTGTGTGTTTGTGTGCGTGTGTATTTGTGTGCTCGCACGCTCGCATTGTCGCACATTTCCCCTGCAAGTGTCCTACACTACCATCAGTCCAAACATGGCAGGGAATAATCAGAGGAAAACAGTCCAAAGGTCAGCAACAGAATAACACTATGCATGGTACTAGAAAGAACAAGGCAAGAATGGGTTTAGAGGTCGGAAACCCCTCGTTGAGGTACGGTTTACAGATCTGGCATTGGTAGAAATGAAACTGTAGTTGACTTGTTTGTTATAATAGTCCAAACACTTGCATGTCGACATGGGGGGAAATATCCTGCATCTCCCTAGTACTTTATATACCCCAATCGGTTGAGATCTGCTGATTTAATTCATGCAGAGGTACACTATGTCAGTGCATTTTTGTATAGTTTTATTCAGTTCCAGTTCAAAGGTAAAGCAATCAGGTTGAAAAATGACATGGTTGTATATACTAACACAAGTGTTACTTTTTTCAAGAACATGATGATTTCCTGACAGTGGCTCAGTCTTTGAAGAAAGAGTTTGACAGCCCAGAGACCTCAGACCTTAAGTTTAGTGTTGATGGCAAGTTAATTCACGTCCACAAAGCAGTGCTTAAAATTAGGTGAGCACTCACACTATTCTATGCACAAGTACAGTAAAGACGTTAAACCAGTTGTGGAACACAGCTTATGTAGCCATAAACAACGTATTACACACTGCACGTTTATTTTTAAATGCAACATACCAAGATAACTTTTCTAACTTGATGTAAAACAAAGCAGCACTTTCCTTCTGAATGTATTATTTCAATATCATTACTAACTATTTACATTGGAAAATGTTCTCTTCATTATAGATGCGAACATTTCCGATCCATGTTTCAATCACACTGGACTGAAGACATAAAAGAGGTGATTGAGATTGATCAGTTCTCCTACCCTGTCTACCGTTCCTTTCTTGAGTTCCTCTATACAGATACGGTAGAACTTCCTCCAGAGGATGCCATTGGTGAGTGTATGATATAGCATGTGAGACATTTTATGTTAACCTTTTCTCTTCCCATTTAAATCTGTTATAAGTAAAACATTCCCATGTCACTGCTTTAATACATTAAAGGAAGAGTCACATTAAGCTTTTGTATTTTGTAAAATAACTACTTTTGAAACTGAAATGTTACAAAAATACAAAAAATGTATACCCAAAATGGCAAATATTTCCACCATTTTGGAATAGACATTTGGAATCGATACAAACTGAAATAGATGAGCAGAATCAGGATTCAGAATTGAAATCAGTAATATGCAAACGATTCCCAGCCCTAATAATGCTATACAAATATATAGTCTTTATCGTGTTATGTTTTTTCCCTGTTGCTTGTTTCTCATTAACATTTAAGGCATATCATCCACCATGCATTTTCTTTGTCCTCCCATAGGTCTTCTGGACCTGGCAACAGCATACTGTGAGAACAGGCTAAAGCAACTGTGTCAGCACATAATAAAGCGAGGCATTACAGTGGAGAACGCTTTCTCCCTGTTGGCTGCTGCAGTGAGATACGATGCTGAGGTATAAATACACAGTACTTATAAGACTTATTTAATACGCAGGTGTCTGAGCAATTCATTTAAGTAACAAATAAGCATAGGTAATTCCATTTTTTTCTATGCTTTTTCCTATCCCTTTTAATAGGATTCAAATCAATATCCAGAAATATTACAAAACTAACGTTAATAATTACACTCATTAACAAAAACAAGATACAAGATATGGTTGTGCATTTGAGACAAATAGGTTTCGGATGGAAACCTGTGGCACATTTGCTCATAAATGTTGCAGCAGGGCTGTAGATCCATCACACCAGCAGTTGGAGCACGGTGTCACTCCACAACAAAGGAATGATTAATACACTTACCACCAGCCCTCTGACCTTCATCGTATCCCAAATAGAACTTGGATTTGCCGCTAAAAACAATATGTCTATAGCAGTTTAGGGTTCTCATTCACGCCACCACTGCAAACGAAAGTAATGGTGGCTGGCTGTCAATGGCAGGACACATAATGGGCATCAGGCAAACAAATACGTCTTCCCCCACATGACAGTACTGCTCATAACCGCCTGCCCACACCGCTTTCTTACCTTCCCTTACCTGGAATGCATTGTAGAGGCATGTCTGGTAGTGAGCAATTTCACACCAAAATCACACTATCTAAAAGTAGCCTCTGAGAGCCTATAGGACAATAAAAAGAAAAAAATGGTTAGCATTAATATGGTGAAAAATATGGAGGGCAACCAATTGTATATACATCTGTTTATACATCCAGAATCAATCTGTCCAGCTGTTTGAATTACTCCAATTTGAATTGTCCACCCAGCCATGTATCTAATATCTATTTATCTCACTTTATATTCAGCCATTTATATGTTATACCAACTTTCCGTCCAGTTGTTTATCAATGCAGCCATAGGTGTATATATAAATCCACCTTTCTGGCCATCCTGTCTGATAATCTGTCTGCAAATCCAAACTTCTATATTTCCATCCCTCTGTCTATCTGTTCACCCATATGTCTGTAGATAGATACATAGATTATGTAATGAACCCAGGAAAGAAAATGGTTTTGTTACTACATCAAAAAGACACATGCAATTGAAGATAAAGAATGAAAACAAACATGTCTCGTATAGTGACACTGCAGAATGATCAACCAAATAGTTCCTGATCTGTGATGTACCTGTGGGTGTCCTGACCATTAGAGAACAGAATAAAGGGAACTAACAAAATATGTAGAGACTACAGTTTGTAATTGTAGAAAAACAAACGTATGAACAGAATAAGCAGCATAAAAAGTGTAGAATATAGAATGCTTAAAACTTTTGCACAGTACAGTATTCTCACTGAACACTTTCATAGGAACATTATATTAATAATGGGCGGGATCTGGCTTTGAGTTCTTCATGTCATGGATTCCACAAGATTCCTCAGATTCACAAGAAACAATCCTGAGGGATTCATTGTTGCTCCATTGTTGATAAGAATTTAGCAGATTTTTCAGGTGCATTTTCCAAACATTTTCTCTTTGATTCAGATCCATTGACTGGGAAGGCCACTGAAGAACAGTGAACTCATTGTCACGTTCATCAAAAAAAGTATGCAATTGCTTTTGTGCCATGGCATTATCATAAAGGAAGTAGCTTTAGAAGATGGATACATTGTGTTCATGTAGGGCTTCACAAGGTCAGCAACATTATCCAAATAGGCAATCAAGCCAAAAAGATCCAAACATTTCTTACATTATTAGCCCAGCTCCATTATCATGAAGTGACACATGCCAGGTTGGGACCATAGATATATGCTGTTGTCACCAAATTCAGATGTGTTTGCCTCAGCAGAAATTTAGTCATCAGATCATGCTTCATTTTTATGTCTTCCACTGTCCAGTTTTGGTGAGTCTGTGCCCACCTGCAGCATCAGCTTTTTGTTCTTGGCCGACGGAAGTAGAATGTGATGTGGTCTTTTTGCTGTTTAGCTCCTCTGTTTCAGCCCATCAGCGTTATGCAGTCTTAAATGATTTTCTGCTCACAACAGTTTTACAGAGTGGGTTATCTGTTTTACCGTGGCCTTTCTGTCAGGTCCGACAAAACTATCAATTTTCTAGTGGGTCTCTCATATCAACGAGGCATTTCCATCTGCAGAACTGCTACTCACTGGATGTTTTTTTTCTTTATTGCAACATTCTGTGTCAACTCTATAGATTTATGTGGTTGAGTATTTATAGCAGTACTTAGATGTAGCAAATACTCCAACCAGCACATGATTGCCTGATTAATTGCATGAACTATTAGGCGTCCCAGTGTTCAGTGAGTGTATAATATATATCCGTTTATTTAATCATTCAATCCACTTTCAAGCCATCCACATTTCATTCATCTGCTTGTTAGACTTAAACATTACCTTTATTGTTGGCTGCTACCCTTAATTATTCAATAGCTAAACAACAAATGTAATTGTGGCATGG
The DNA here is from genome assembly GCA_033117975.1 of Parotocinclus spilosoma. Lineage (NCBI taxonomy): Eukaryota > Metazoa > Chordata > Actinopteri > Siluriformes > Loricariidae > Parotocinclus > Parotocinclus spilosoma. The sequence continues at coordinate 1,852,254 of JAVSBV010000089.1, forward strand.
TGGAGTGATACTTTTGCACAGTTATATATAGAACCATCTGTCTGGTTCTATATACAATATAGATGATCTATTTATTATTTATTTGATTTCATACCCACTTAGTCCAATTTAGGTAGGGTTGTGCATCTTGCTGTCTGCTGCTTTTTTCCATAAGGAACTTTCTTTCACAGATTTTTGCTAAGTGTGTTTTTGTGCTGGTACCTTGGCTGGTTTAAGCCTGTTGTGGACAGCTGACTTTCAAAGTTTGTAATTATTTTCATATTCTGGTTAGTTTATAGATGGTGAAATAAGTTGGCGCTAGTTGTCGAGCTGACTTGAACAGTAACAGATTTACAAAATATTTAACTCACAAGAATTAGGGATTTTTTTTAGATAATTTTTGTGAGCAAAGCCCATTTCTTGGGCTTTTTTTTTGTCAAAGTGAGACAGTCATGTCTGATCACACATTGTTAAAACAAAAATTAAGATATTCTTCATTATCGCTATCTGGTAGCGCAGGGCACAACCATTCCTAGACAATGCACCAATCGATCGCATGGCACAAACACAGTTACTCACAGTGAGTGAGTACTAAACTGGGACTTCTTGTCTATTTTTCCATCCATCTATCCGTCCATCTTACACCGCTGCCGTCTATCCATGCTTACATTCTGTATGAGTCTGTCTCTGTTAATCTGTTTCTAATTCACCCATCTATAACTATTCATCCTTTTATCCAGCTATCTGCGTAGAAATTTACACAGGTTTGAGGGGGTTTGTTGTGCCTGAACAAGGATTCACAATTGTCTGTGCGTTCATGACAAGTTACGTTTTATATTTAATGAGATTGCATTCAGAGTTAAGTTGTAGTAAAGTCGTTTTGACAGGTGTAATATTCTCTGTTCTCCAAGGATCTTGAGGAGTACTGTTTTAAGTTCTGTGTCAACCACCTAACTGAAGTGACTCAGACGACAGCGTTCTGGGAGATCGATGGAAACATGCTGAAGGAGTTCATCTGCCGAGCCAGCCGCTGCGGAGCCTTCAAAAACTGACCCAGACACAGAGCGCCACGCTTCTAACAACCAGAGGGCACTGTTAGCAATAGATAGATTAACATGAGTGAGTGAGTTAAGTTTCAGGTCTATGTTTACTACTGTAGGAGTCACGCTGAAGTAAGCTAGCATAAATCTGTAGGTATATTTTAGCTGTGTGGAAATTCAAACTCGTTTTATATAGCATACTGACATGAAATGCACATTTATCCCACAGAACTTTGTGTTCTGACCCAGAAGTTCTGCCTCTTCTCTGTAATAGTTACTTAGGATTCCACAGGATTTAACTTAATCTCAGCAGGATTCCACAGGATTTAACCTAATCTGAGTGAAATGTCCATTGGATTTGCACTCTAGTGGCAACTGTGACACACCTTTTTTTGTTTAATGTTGTAGCTCTGCGTTGCACTGGGTAACGGTGGTACAATTGTTTTGTCAGTTGTGGATACGAAGGGAATTAGTTTGCTAATTTGTAGCAGTGCAATAATAGAGGTGTCCAATGCAGTTTGCCAGTATTTGCATGCCATGTTACTTAAGCTGCTCCAAATCTACAGACATGACCATGGTTCTTTTCTAAAAACTTAAATTAAGGTTATTCAAGGCACATCTATAGTGCACTATATGTGCGCATGAAAAGAAAAAGATAAATTGCAATATTTTAAGAGTTTACATGTGCTCTAGAAGATGAGGAGGGTATGTTGGAAACTGTTTACAGATGGGCGTATTGATTTAGGAGAAACCCCTTTGACAAAACAAATGCAGGTCAGTTTAAAAACAGCACACATCTTTTTGCTTTTAAAGATTATTTTTTCTCAATGTGTACTTTTTCCCGATTTTTCTGGTTGTGTGCTAGTGAGATGGGGTCCAGAGCCCATCCCTGAGTGTCACAGGATACAGGCATAAGGGTAACCTGGATGGGACACACTTCCACCACAGCACTGGGGCATGATCGCCCGGATATGACTAGTCCTGACACTGCTGGTAACCTGTGCCACCATGGTCAGCGTCTTGCAAATTACCTACAAATTACATCTTGCATCGCACCACCTGAGCACAAATTTCAAAGATTTACATAATTTTAACATGTGCAGCTCTGGATACTGACCTGATACCAAATTTTTTATCATATAAACTCAAGATTTTAAAAGGTGTCATCAGAATCCAAGGCTCTTTAATGTTATCCTGAAAGGTCTAGTGTGGTTTTCATGCCAGCTTGACACTCAAAGAACAAAATGTTGGTGACCGTGAGGTCACTTTATTTGTTTCCTGGCACCTGAAAATAGGGAACAGTGAACTAACCCAAACTGTCTACCAGATATATACCAGATATATGGCTACTAACACCACTTTTTTTTTAACTTTCAGATCGGTGCATTATTTTTGTTTAATTGTCATATAAATAAGATTTTGTTCTGTTACATAGCAATGGCAAGGTTTACTCAAAATATTAATGAGTGTTTAACTGGTTGGGTGTAGAAACCAGTAGTGTTATATATAGTGTTGTATATATTGTATAGTTTTGGAACAAAAGACTAAATGAGAATTATTTATTGTTTTCTACCTGTGCTGTAAGATGATAAATATGACCCAAATAAAACAGCAAATGGAAAAAGATCTTTCCCTGTATCTTAATCATTACAGCATTCAAATTGTATAATTTTTCCATACATAAATACGTCCTCATATGTTTGTTCACTTAACTGTACAAGTCATACGCAGCACAGGAACCAATATTTAAAATATGTTTAGATTACCATTCTAAATGAACTTGAATTAAATAAAGTATATCACAGTGTACACTCTGTATGTGATGTAGGTTTATTTGGATGACTATGCAAATCGTATCTGTAGCCAGTACATCACAAGAGAATCATATCAATTTGTGTATGTGGTATATTAAAATGAGCATACTGAAGTTTCTTCCCTCTAAACAAAGTTCATTTGACTAGGCTGCCCAAATGTATGACTGTCTTTTGGCTTCAGTTCCGTTTTGGTTGGGAAACATGAGCTTAAGCTCATGGATTTGTGGAAAGAAACCACACTTACTGAATTAGATTTAGAAGTAGTTAATAATAATTAAAAAATAAAACAACAACAGTAAGGCATTTACATGTTACTTTTATTGCTATATCCTCTTTTTGTTGGGTCTTCTTTACCATTCCAACTTTTTCTGATTTGGGGTTGTGAAAGTTGCTGAAATTGTAAACCTGATTTCAGACCATGCTTAGTTGTAAAAAGCACTATAAAATAAATCTAACTTTGACTTAAACAAATATACAGCTCCCAATAATTAGGGGATACTTCAAAATAAAATATCACAATGTAAAATCTAATTTGCATGAGCTGTTTATATACAGATACAGATTACTGAAGAATTTAAATTGACAGAATTTAAATTAAATCATTTCATTCAATTGAGGTCTTGTTACAAAAACTTCCTTTCTGTGTTAAATGATGGTATTTATAAGTTCATACATTTTCGCTTGTATTAATGACCTAATGAACTCAATGTTAAATGATATCTGTTTTACCTGACAGAATGGCAAAGTGTATCAGATAAAGGACTAGTGTTGAGCAGACATTAAATTGTTAGGTTTCAAAATACAGGAGATACAAGTGTAGCCCTCTGGGTATATTAATAATTAATACGAATAATTGAATAGTGGACTTGTGCTTGCCTAAATCTTTATCTTTATTGTCTATGTTCATGTTCCCACGTTTCAGCTGTTCAGCACGTGGAAGAAGATTAGATTCATGGCGAACGTGTGCGTTCTCAAATTTAGCGTGTAATGATGACGGTGGAGATACCTGGAGATTCCTGTAATACATGGCAACCCGGATTTACAGGTCAAATGGAAGCTCCTCCTCTCCTACATACTGTGGTGGCGTTTAAGCTCAAAAGGAAGAGAAGCTTTACTCTTTTACCGGTTTTCATGTCAAACCTGAGTGTGACTGAATGGCAGCCTCAGACAGCAGCACCAGGTCTGACACGGGTGAAAAACTAAACGGCTTCGTGTCAGGGGATGAGGAGACTGAAGTGAAGAACAGCAGCACACAGACGGACAGTAAAGTGCAAGGTTAGTGCTGTTGAGCGAGGCCGCTAGCGTTACTGACTAACATCATTTTCAAATATGCGGACTATTTAGTTAGACTTTATAGCTTAACTTGCTGATTTCGACGCGGCCCAGCTTATCCATTAAAATAATAATACAAAATGTAATGTTTAGCCCAGTGTGTTGCTGTGTTTACTTGACATTTCAATATCTACTCATTTAAATACATTCCGTTGTTGACATCTGCTCATGTGCAGTTCTACACGTTTTATATTAATAATGACTTATTATATTAATACAGGCATTATTATTCATGTCGTGCACTATTGCGAATGGAGTGTGGGTCCAATTTCTGTTTTAATTTCATCTCCAATGTAGTTAAACAAAAATGCTGGGTATGTGCTGTATTTGGGTGTGTGTAATTACGTGAAGGCATATCTGATTTACAGTATAATAATAATGTAGCGAAAAGGTCTAAAGGTTAAACAAATGCTTTTCACTGAAACGATTACTGACTGCTATGATAAAGTGCCCTTCTCTCTGTTCAGGCCATGGACCCAGACTGTCCAAAGGTAACCTCTTTACACTTCTGAGTCTATGGATGGAACTCTTTCCCAGGAGAGATTCTCAGAGTCCACGCAGTAGATCTGTAAGCACACTTTACTTGGCTTTGAGATGCTCCAGTTGACTCCATGATTTAGTCAGACTAACTTACTTTTCTAAGGAAAGAACCAAAACAAGAATTTGCTCCACTTGCTATGTCAGAAATGAAACTGGACTTTGATTTAATTCTTGTCCGTGTGTTTTAATCAAATCATATGATAAATGATAAGTGATAAGTGATGACCAAAGTGATAAGAAGCATAATAAGTTAGCTGCACTTTCCCTCATCTGAATCTAACAGTTTTAGATATTTAATTAAAAAACCTGGTGATGAATAAGGTGTCAAAATGGTTTCGACAGGAACTATAAAAGTTAACCAAAATTGCAGAATTACATGTACTAAGCTGAGGGGAACAGTGGTTGGAGTGTTTGCCTCACAGCTCATGGAGTTCCGGTTTCCTCCTAAGATGTGGGTTAGGTTAAAGTGAGTTTCTAAAGTGCCCTTATTGGGTGTATCAGTGTATGTGCTCTATGATGGATTGGCGTAATGTCTAGGGCTTTACACAGTGGCTGTCCAAGAAGATGTCAACTAGACTATGATTTTAGACACCAATTCTATGCCAACTCTCTATTTAGAAAGGGTGGGTTCCAAACCTAGATGTTCCTCCAGTATTTCCAGGAAATTGTTTCCATGATCAAATAAGAACCAAGTGAAACTTATCACCACTGCTAATAACTCAACACTGCTAATAAAAGTCCTTCCTACGATACATGACATCATGGACTCTGTGACAAATCTGTGGAGAAGATTTGAAATGAAAATCTTGCTACCTCTGCCAAGAAGCTAGATCACTGGTGGACCTTTTAGCATGACAGAAATCCTAAACATAAGCCCAAAATGACCACAGTGTAAAATCTTTCACATGACCTTTCCAGTTATTATCCAACTGGAATAATTTGGGACCAATGTAAGTTCATGGTGAAATAACGACTCAAGAACATAGAATCTATGTATTATTACACATTAAGTTTTTTGGACTGTTTTAAGGAGTATTGTACTTTTTGTCACAATTGTCTGACAACCCTGGAAGCAGCTTTAAATGCATTGGTTTGAAGCAGTAAAAGAATATTTTGCTTGCAGAATTACAGGATAATTTGTTTGTACAAGGCAGTGTTTTTATGAATGCAAGGACCCAGAGAAGTAATGGTATGGCATCAGTTCAATCTCTTAGTTTATTCACCAGTTAACTGAACATGCATGTTTTTGTGCTTAAACATTTACACCAGACAAAAAGCACTTTTAGCAGACCGCTGTTGATGTTAACTGCTTGAATACATACACTAGTAACCAGAATGACCATTTTAGACATGTGGCAGCCCCAGTTGTCTTGAACTGGTTGTCACATTGGGGTACTTTTTGCACTGTTCCTTTTCGCATTTTTACACGTAGTACTGCTATGTTGGCAAAGTGAGGCTTCACACAGTACTAAACGTCAATGCTTGATACTTATGCTGTGCAAGAAGTTTCTTTCTAATAAGCCTAACCTGCTAATCACTGGTGTATGCCATTTAGTGTCCATCTGATCAACATCTATTCACTTTACCGTCAGATGTCTTTATAATTATAATAGGAAAAAAAGATGTCTTATATTCACCTGAATGACGTCTGAATCATGGAAAACTAGTATGAGCAAACCCTCGTGACACCTGGTGGCAGGAAAGGGAATCATATTCTTGAAGGTGCAAAACAACGTGCTAACTTTCCTTTTGTTTTCATGATCAGTTTTTCAGTATTTATAAATGCATCACAGAATTACTGTACTGTAAAGCACTATGCTAAAGGTTTTTATATTATTGTCTTAACTTTATGTGCAGAAAATATGAACTACTGCATACCTATGATAATGTCTGGTCAACATCCCCTTATGTCAACATCCTGTTTCACAGAACGCAATTCAGACGTTAATCGGCTCATACCTATACATTTACAGTATGAGATTAAACTTATTAAGCACAGGTTTTTTTTTTTATTAGATATGCAACAACATTTTGAAAACTGTTCACCCACTTGTACACAATTATTTGACTGTAAATGTTTAATGTTAGGCAGACACGTAAGTCAACAAAGGCTTGAATTCCATGCTCTCTATAGTCTTGAACTCTATTGTAAAGCAAGCAAGTGATATCTGTACAAGCACTTGGTTTTCTGTAAGTGCTGGTTTTTCTGAGCTGCTTGTGATGTGCCTATTTCAGGCTCGTGACACTGGTCTGGTAGTGGTCCATGATCAAAGAGTTCTGGGTCTTCATAGTTCTGGACCTGAGCTGCATGCAGGTCAGGTTGCAGTGATCAAACATGGAGCAAGACTACAAGGCTGTGATCTCTATTTCTCCAGAAAGCCTTGTTCCACTTGCCTCAAGATGATCATCAATGGTGAGATACTGCAGCTTTCTGTTACAATTGAGGGTCTTGAATATGTTATATTTAAATATTTATATTAAAATTATTATTGACTTTAAAGTCTATACCAGACTTCCGATGGTGTCTGAGACATTAGCAGCAGATCCTTATACAATGCTTTCAGAAAGTCTTTAGACCCTTTTACTTTTTTTTAGATTTTATTATGTAACGGCCTTGTGCTAAAATAATATAATACATTTATTCCTAATAATAATAATAATAATAATAATAATAATAATAATAATAATAATATTAATAATAATAATGACGACGACAAAGTAAAAGCATAAGTATTCAGACCCTTTAGCTGTGTCAGGTTGGATAAAGTGACCATCAGCCATTTTCAGTAATCTCACACTTGGGTTCAAGTCAGAGCTGTGGCTGATTGTCTTGTTGATAAATGATCCTTCGGCGCAGTTTGAGGTCTGAGGTCCGAATAATCCCTGCACTTTGCTCCATTCAGCTTCATCTCCTCTGAAAAACAGTCCCACATAATGATGCTGCCACCACCATGCGTAACTGTATGAACTGGTATTGGTATTGTGATAAGCAGTACCTGGTTTCTTTCGGACATCATGCCTAAATTCCAAAAAGGTAGCTCGTAATTTCATCAGAATAGAGTCTCCAGCAATTCCTTTAGGTGCTTTCAAATGTCTTTTACTGACACTTGGATTCTGACACTTGGATTCATTCAAATGAATGTTGCATCTTTGGAGCTCAGACAGAGTGACCATTGGGTTCTTGGTCATGTCTCTTACCAAAGCTCTTCTCCATGATTGCTTAGTTTAGTGGGGCAGCCAGCTCCAGCAAGAGTCCTGTTTGTTCCAGTCTTCTTCCATTTAAGAAATATGGAGGACACTGTGCACTTGGGAGATTTGATTGTAGCATAATTTTTTGAGCCTTCTGTGCCTCCATACAATCTTGTCTTTGAGCTCTACAGGCACTTATTTAGTCCTCATGGCTTGGTTGTTGCTGTAATATACATTGTTAGCTGTGAGAACTTAAATAGACAGGTGTGTCTTTACAAATCATGTCAAAGCAACTGGATATACCACAGATGGACTCCAGTCAAGGTGTAGAAACATCTCAAAGATGTTCAAGAGAAATGTGAGGACCCCAGAGCTCAATTCCAAGTATCATAGCAACATTAAAAATAATAATAATAATATTTTTCCTTTTTAATAAATTTATAATGTTTTCTGTTTGTCATTGTCATTGGAGTATCACAAAACCTAAGGCACAGGGCTTAACAAAATGTGAAAAAGTGAAAGGGTGTTGTAGTAACATTGTAGTAAATAAAACAAGAAAAAAAGGGGGGGGGACTGGCTTAAAAAGTAATTAATATAAAATAACAATTTTAATATATAATAAATATATGCTATATTCATTGTCTATTAGTAGAGTTTGAATGTTCAACTGCTTCTTGGCTTTTAGCTTGTCTGTATTTTTGGATTTAATTTTCTTATTGTTTACCTCTGTCCCTCGTTCTCTCAGCGGGTGTGAACAGGATATCTTACTGGCCTGCTGATGCTGAGATAAGCCTGCTGTCTGATGAGAACAGTGCTGAATCTTTCAAATTTCAGGAAGCAGTATTCGATGCCAAAGCTGCTGAGAGGCTCAAATCTGACAGCAGACCTCATATCCATGTGCTGCTCCAACCTCTAGCCAACTCCATGCTTCAGTTTGTAGAAGAGACTTCTGGAAACAGCGACTTTCTGGGAAGAATAAAAGCTGATAACCCCTTGTGGGATGTCCAAGAACTCTTCAAAAAAGAATGCTGGAGGAACTGGGATGATTTTTCTGCAACGTTCCTCATTAAAGATGCTGAAGTGCACAGGCAACTGCTCCAGCGTATGGGATTGGCAAACTTTTGCACAGATCCGTATTTCTTTAAACTGCGACAGCACATGGTGGAATTGATCAGGTTGCTGGCGACTGTGTCCGCCAGTGTTCCTGTTATGGAGAACAAATATGGGTTCTATGAGAAAGAACCCTTAAATAGTAGTATGTTATCACAAGATGTTGTGCGTCACTGCATCGTCCAAGCCACGCTGCTGTCTTACAGAACTGGTAAGTCTTCAGCAAATTAATTTTTAACTCTAAATTCCAGAATACAGAGAAAAGGAACAGCTAGGGGCTAAATCTACATTTCATTTGTTTGTATGAGGCTTCCTATTCTACATTTACATTTATGGCATTTTTAGCGGACGCCCTTATCCAGAGCGACTTACAATTCAAGCAATGGTGGGTTAAGGGCCTTGCTTAAGGACTCAACTGTGGCAGTTTTGACAGAGGTGGGATTTGAACCCCGGACCATTAGGTCTAGAGCCCAGTACCTTAACCGCTAGGCTACCGCAGTCCCATTCTAAGCGTACATATTGAGGTTATTACCTGGCAAAAGTTATGGTATCACCACACTCGGGAGTATTTTAGGAGATCGCCAACGAACAAATCACAGATTTGACACCAAATACATTTTGTTTAAAAGGCGGAACCTGTCAAGCCGTAATTGCATGTTTTCCCCAGATGAGGATAGAAATTAATTATGGAATAATTTATTACTTAGTACTTTGTTGTTTCTCATTCCATGCTTCCATTTGCCATGGACCATTTTTATTTCAATGTAATCACCTGATGACATCACCTGTTTAAAATCATATAATTTTTTGTGTTTACCTAAATACTAGCCCTCAATTGCTCACATCCCCTGTGAGGATCGTATTTAGTTAGCCACTGATTGCACAAGTTCTAATACTTAGAAAGTTGAGAGAGGTCTGTAATTTTTATTGTAGGTAAACTTCAACTATGGGAGACAAACTGAGAAAAGGAAATCACATTGTAGGATTTTTAGATAATTTGTAAATTATGGTGGAAAATATGTATTTGGTTAATAACAAATTTTTTTATACTTTGTAACATAACCTTTGTTGGCAATGATGGTCAGACGTTTCCTGTAAGTCTTCACCAGGTTTGCACTCACTGTAGCTGGAATTTTGGACCATTCCTTCATGCAGATCTTCTCTAGAGCAGTGATGTTTTGGGGATGTGGTTGGGCAACACAGACTTACTCAACTACAAATTTTCTATAGTGTTGAGGTCTGGAAACTGGCTAGGCCACTCCAGGACTTACGGAGCCACTCCTTCATGGTGTGTAAATGGCGGCAGACGAGAGTGACATTGTAGCTAGCTTGATATCATCGCCTTTTTCAAATAATAAAAAACGGAAGACCAACTCCAGAACTGGAATTAAAAGAATTAAAAGAGGTGAAGACCCAGCTGTAGTTCTCACTGTTCGCCACTGGAAAAATCTATGGCAGGGAGAAAGGAAAAGTAACTTAAAAATAAAGTAATTAAAAAAATTATAACAAGAAGAAGTAAAAATGTAAATTTTAAACATCTAATAAAACTTATTTTTTGCTGTTTTAGAAGATCCTAAAGTGGGAGTAGGCACAGTTATTTGGGCTGAGGGAAGACTGGTAAGTGAAAACTTAAGCAAGTATTTGATATGATGCAACAATAAATTAGACTATTCTGCTAGAAACAATAACTGGTTAAATGCTCATTTCTTTATCAATTGGAGCTACAGTGTAAGATTTAGCAGCTGATACATGTGAACGTGTTACATTTTTATTATATTTCATTTTCTAGTAAAATGTGCTCTAGTAAATTACCCCTTATTATAATAATTTGTTTTATTCTAGTTTCAATTATTTTGGTTCAGTGTCTCTTCTAATGCAATTCTCACAATGTGAGCCTTTTCACTCTGCCTTTCTTTTTGCTCTTACAGTCTCAGTGTGACGGTACAGGGAACATGCACCTGGTAGGATGTGGATATAATGCTTATCCAGCAGGTTCGGAGTATGCACAGTTTCCTCAGATGGATGACAAGCAGGAGGATCGGCAAAACCGCAAATACCGATACATCATCCACGCCGAACAAAATGCACTCACGTTCAGGTGCTTGAACATCAAATAGCCACAGTCACGCGTTCTGGGTTCTGTTACCTTCCTATGGTAAACAGTACATTTGGCTTTGCCGAATAGAGCTCTATTTGTGATTTTATTATTTTTAAATGAACAATCCTGGTTTTACCTACCTGAAATCCTGATCCACTTTTTGAGAAAATCCAGTCCTGGTTTTACCCAACCCAAATCCAGATCCACCTTTTGAGAAAATCCAGTCCTGGTTTTACCCAACCCAAATTCAGATCCGGTTTTCCGAGAAAATTCAGTCCTGGTTTTACGTACTATAAATCCTGATCCATTTTTTTTTTTTTTTTTAGAAAGTCCAGTCCTGGTTTTACCCAACCCAAGTCCAGAGCCGCTTTTTGAAAAAAGTCCAGTCCTGGTTTTACCCAATCCAGATCCGGTTTTCTGAGAAAATCCAGTCCTGGTTTTACCTACCTGAAATCCAGATCCTCTGTTTGAGAAAATGTAGTCCTGGTTTTATGTACTTGAAATCCTGATCCACTTTATAAAAAAATCCAGTCCTGGTTTTACCCAACCCCAATCCAGATGAACTTTTTGAGAAAATTTACTCCTGGTTTTACCTACCTGAAATCCAGATTCACTTTGGAAAATCCAGTTCTGGTTCTACCCGAGAGCACGTGTTTTTTCCCCCGCTAGGACAGTGCTTCTAGTAAGACGTCACAGAGGTTGAATGAAAGTTGCTTGTCTGATTCTAGTATTAATCTATAAATTTTCTTATGTTTGGTTGTGTAGGAATTCCACCATGAAGGAGGAGGAGAACACAATGTTGTTTGTCACTAAGTGCCCGTGTGATGAGTGTGTGCCTCTGATTCGAGGTTCCGGCATTAAACAGATATACACCACAGACCTGGACAGCGGAAAAGACAAAGATGACATCTCCTATATTAAATTTGACAGAATCGAAGGCATCCAAAAGTTCATTGTAGGTCTGCTTTTTGAGTAATGCTTGCTTCTCCCCCTGCAGTCCACATCTCTGTACCATGCACAGTTGGATGCAGCCTACAAGACTTGCTGCAAAAACGATCAACTTTAAAACTCTTGATTGACACCAATTCGAGTCAGGCTACAAAAATCAGTCATAAAAACAGTTTACCGACTGTGATTTGAGAATTTCAGAGAATGTTGAAAACTACACTTTTTGACTGCTGAAATTAAAAATACTCATCTTCTAAACAAACTTAATTACAGTAAAGAAACTAGTACTAATAATTTTCAGAAACTAGTCTAGATAAGTATTGCATGTTTAGTCATATTAACACTATATTTTGTCTTTATTTAAGTGGCAGAAGACTCCTAGGGCCTCAAGTGATTCCAAACATGCTGGTGTACCTGTCCCAAGTAAGAGTTCAGTTTTTATTACTTTAAAGTCTGTGTATTTGTTTTCACACTAGGTCACTAGTACTACTAAGCTTGGTATCTTTGATATATGCTAACCCAAACTGCATGAAGCAAAGCAAAACAGGATTTGCAAGCTGCTGATAATTGTTTTTTCTCCCACCACTGTGCAAATATGCTAGAGCACTAAAGTCTGTTGGTTTATTTAAAAGTACATTGTCACTCTGGAGTGGTCACAGTAAATTGAGTTGAATAGATTAATAGAAGAACATTAACAGGGGTTGTAGGGTATCAAAACTGACACTTAGCAAGAAGAAAATATTATTATTATTAGTGTCACATTTGTACTACAAGTTTAACCACTCCATCTGTGAGATTTAACTCTTCACCTTCTTGCTGCAAGGCAATAGTGTAGAACTGTACTCCTAATGTAGGGGTTTTAGTCTGTAATTGTAGTAAGTAGTGCAACCCTGTACTTCTGGTAGTTCTACTAAATTTATTTTTAAAATAACAGGTAATATATATATATATATATATGATTACCTGAAATCACCAAGGGCTTAGGTTAGACACTAAGATCCAGGGGTTATTTCAGGACAACTTAAACCATTAAAACGTAAAAAAAAAAAATTTGAAGCCTTAAATACATAAAAATGTGTTTGAGTGCAGATCAGTCACCGGTTTCCCCTTAAAAAATAAATACTTAAATACCCGTTATATGTAACTTTTTTACAACTGCCTAAAAAAAGTGAAAACAAACATATTGTTAAAAAAAATAAAAATAAATAAATACTTAATTGGTTCCAATTGGTACCCACCAATTCATTCATTTTCTTATTCGTTCCATCCTAGACAGGGTCATGGGAGAGCTGGCGTTCGTTTCGAAAAACTTGTTTGCAAATTTATTTTTCAATGAATAAAGTTTGTAAGCAACAGTAGTTCTTGTTTGTACGTTCGCTATACGTTTACAATCTCACAATAAAGGTTTAATAAGCATTTAATATGTTACATAACATCCTGTCTTGTAACACAGAGCATGTTTGTTTATTTAACCGGATTCGACTGTATCCCCTAATTTCTTTGAGCAGTATATCTGACTTAATCAGCTAATCTGATCCATGATTAAGAACTTTCACTTTGCTGCTGAATTCAGTCCTTACAAATGAAAGTTCTCTCTAAATAAATGGTGTGCTCTGTTACTTTAATTGCAGATGGCTGCCTGAAAAGCAGGAGAGAAGAGGAGTTGGATCATCGTGGCAATAAGACGCTGAGAACAAAATTCAGTGGAGCGGGGCTTTCTGTTCGTTTGGACGAAGACTGAAACCAATTCTGTTAAGTAGTATGCAAATTGCATACTAGCACATATAGCACTTACGTTCATTAACATTCAGTAACATTCCATTTACTGGCTGATGGAATCAATTAAGAGGTTTTTAAAAACACAGACCCAAGATTTTACTCCAAAGGATCATCGGTTTAATTTTCTATACAGAACGTGGTACAGTACCAATGGTCTCTAAAATAATGATCAATTTTAAATATTTTATAGTTAATTATTTTAAGCTGTTACAACTATGGATTCATAAATTATTTAACAAATATTATTAAACAACTAGACAGTTTGATTGTTAGTGTACATTTCTATTGTTGAAATAATTTTTTGACAAGACGCATTTGTGTTTATGAACATCTAGAGAGTAGAGAAGTAATTGCATGTACTTTCTGCATTTAATCCCAAACACAGTCCACATCCAGAAGAAAGAGGATTCCTGATAATGCTTGAATTTTCCTTTATTGGTGATATGGTACAATTAGCACTTAAGATGGAAAGATGCAGCCATGGTTGGTAATTGAAACAATTTCAGACTGACATTTCAAATGTCTGTTTGCATTGGTTGTAACTTGTTCAAATGTGAAAATGGGGAAGCTATTCAATAAATCTGGCACAGATGCATCCTATATTTAAATGGTCACCCTAGTAAAGGGCATCATGTTTAATTATTTACTTGACTTTATACTGAACAGCTTGCACACTGTCTGAGATCTAAATGCATATCCAAACAGAGGAGTAAGAGGGGAAGCTCTGATTTAAGCTTTGGAAATTGATATGCCAGGCATTACTCTGATCTAACTGTTTAGGACAAACCAGGAACCATTCAAATGGTAAAGTGTGAAAATGTGAAGCATTAAACACAAAAACTCTCACATAATTGGCAAGTCATGTGTGATGGGTCAAGACCACCTCAGCATTCAGTTCCGCTTGATCCGAGGTTACGTTACAGACAGTCATGCAACTGAATCAATCAACTACGGCAGCAAAGAATGGAAGGTTGTCTTCATCTGCAAAACTCAAATATAGCGAGTTAGAGGTTCACTGCTTAATCAATACAAATACGTCCAACTAGAACATATTTGTTTAAATTAACAAGAGAAAAAAAAAAAAACGAATTAAGCTCCCCCTATAAAAACTGCTTAAAAATATACAAAATAAGCAGGGAAAAGTGGAATCACAACAAAAAGGCACCTGTTTTGTACGTTCGTGTCCTGTATAAGTTTCAGCTATGCACCTAACCAAAGACGTGCCACCTAGCAACAAAGAGCAAAAAAAATAGCTACTGAACACAAGTGACTAGTACAGCAGCTCAACTACAACAGAACAATAGGATATGTGGGACACTAAAGTATACAGCGCACTATAGTAGACTACTACATGACTCCTATAGTAGGATGTTTACACTATAAGAGTATTCCATGACTGGGAACGCTATAGTACTATCTGAAACCCCTAGCCGCAGCTACAAGTTTAGTACTATACAGCAAAGATGAGAGACTGACTTCAAGACTATACTCCACCCTCACTGCAAAACATCCTATACAAAGTGCCATATCAGACATTTTTTTTTATAAGATTCCACCCCCTGTTGAATAAAACCAGCTTTAAATATGACAGGTAAACCATGTCCAGTAGGAATAGAAAACAAGGTTACACAGCCCTGTTTAGCAAGGATAAATGATCTGATTACTCAAGTGTAGCTAAAGTGTTGTTAGCTCTGTGTGTTACTTGTAATGTATGCTCACGTAAAGATCAACCGCACTTCAGTTTCATGGCAGAAACCCTAATGAGGAAAAAAAATACTGCTATAATCAAATTACTCTTAAAACAACGATAAAAATAAAACACCGAAAAGGGATTACACAGCTGATCGCTTTTAACCAATTGAAACAAATCCAGAGCCGATCCGAGTCGGCACCCAGCCGTACAGGTGCTTAGGAAAATACAGCATACGGCGTTAGTGAGGGGGAAAACCAGAGTAGAAAAAGAAGGAAGAAGGAATGCACGAATTAAGTTTAATCTAAATACACAAGTTCTAAAGTCAGAAAATCTAAGGTTTATAAATAACTTGGAAACGCAACCTCCCTTCCTACGATTCCTCTACTGCTCTTGTCTACAAACTGTACAAAGCATCTTTCCTCAGCATGCCAAAGCCGTGGCTGTTTGAACTGCAGTCGGATTGGTGAAGGTCATGAGATCTTAAGGTGATCAGAAGGAACAATGGAAATACGACGTGCTCGTCGGCACCGATTTGCCTTTGGTTCTTCCTAAAACTAAATGTGTAGCAGTTTTAAGCCTGTTGTGGCACGCACCTCGATGATAAAGCGAACGAAAGTGTTTCATGAAAGAAAGGGGGGAAAAAACCCAACTCAACGTCAGTGATCGAGAACCATCACTTTCGAGCCTCATGACTAAGAAAGGACAAAATGTTGAAGACTTTTAAATAGAATTATTATTGTTAATAGATTTCTGTGATTTTTCTTCTGGTTTGTTTTTCCTCAGTAAAAAGATGAGGTGCTTAACAATGCGATCGCTAGCTAGGGTTTAGGAGGCGGGCTTCTTTAAGTCTCGTATCTGTTTGATGAGGTACGTCTTTTCGTCGTTAAACTGCTCGTCATCCGTACGGTCCTTTTGGAAGTTGGTAAGGAAATCGATGAGCTTTGTCTGGTTCTTCAGAAGGATGTCTATTATGGGCTGCGTCTTGTTGGGATTAGCCACAAACACCTGAGAAAGTGGGGGGAAAAAAATGTCATCAAGAAGCCAGCATCATTTACCAGTACAACAAGTTACCCTGTACAACAACTGGATTACACAGATCAAAGCATCTGAAAGTCCCCCCTCCTAAACAGGAATGGTTTAATAGGTGGAAGCTGATTTTTCACTAGGCTTGCAGTTGGATAAGGTAAGCAATACCACCAGCACCATGGTGCGGTACCTAACCCGACAGAGGTTGCACAGATAATCCAGCTCCTGCAGGATGACACCAAAATGTGCCATTGTCATAAGGTTTGCTGTGTCCCCCAGCACAGTCTTAAGTGTAAGGAGATCCCACAGGACAAAATCTGTCCATCCATCGGCTCATTGGGAGCATGAACCTGATGATGTCAGGCATGCATTCAAGCCCACGGAGGCTATACAAACTACAGAGTAGCATTTTGAGCTGCTGCAATGCAATTTTGTCCAAATCTTTCTGCCTCCTTTGTTTTGCTTGTCAGGATGCGTCTGAATTCTTCCCTCTGTAGAGGCTGGTCATTTTTATTTCCATTAAACAATGTGGCATCTTTTAATTCCTAACATTACCCAGCCCATATCAGGTAAGATATTATTCTGCATGATTGTACTCCCCATTGAGATCTGATATGCTTTCAAAGTGTTTTTAGTCTATAATATATATATATATGGCAAAATGATGATAAGTGAAAATGTATGTAAATATCTAAATGTATGTAAATTGTATTATCAATTTCTATAACATTACATTGACTACATATAAACAGAAACTCACAGGTCATTTTATTAGGTAAATCTTTTTGTTTGTACTGTACTGTCCATTTTAATTTTAAGCTCCACTTACCATAAAAAGCACTTTGCAGTTCTATAATTAGAGACTGTAGGCCATCTCTTTCTGTCTGTGTTAGTGCTCTTTATGTCATGATCAAAATCATGATGAATCAGGTACTATTTTGGGTTGTGGATCATTCTCAGCCCTGCAATGTCACTGATGTGGTGGTGGTGTGTTGTGCTGGTATGAGTTGATCAGACACAGCAATGCATCATTCATTCACTTTCTTATGCACTTGATCCTGGACCGGGAGAGCTGGTACCCCCACCGGGAACAACCCTAGACAGGGTGCCAATCCATCATAGGGCAGACACTGGAAGCACTTTATAAACACCAATTAACCTACCACAGGTCTTTGGACTGTGGGAGGAAAGGAGTACCCAGAGTAAACCCACGTGAACAAAGGGAGAGCATGGACAAACTCCTGGAGGATTAGAGGATGACTAATGCAAACTGTGCAGCAACAGAGGAGTTACTGTATCTGGCATCCACATAGAGGAGCAACAGGATCAATGTCTCTAAAGTGGCCAGTTTAAGCACAATCACAACATCAGTGTCCTGCAGTGCTTAGAATAATTCACCACATAAACAGTACTTAATCTGTGAGGACCCTGACAGTTTGAGAACAGAGTGAAGGTAAGAAAGTGCATTAATAAAAAAAAATAAAATATAAAAAAAATTTAAAAAAAGATTGACTACAGTCTGTAACTGTAAAACTTAAAAAATGCTTCTCTGTTGTAGGTGGAGCTGATCAAATCAACAGCAAGTGCAAAACCAAGGCGATGTACCTAATCAATTAATCTATGCCCATTAGCACAGATGTTGCCATGCAAAAGTACACAAAAATTAGGGGATATTTCATTATGGGATATTTTATTTTGAAATATCCTCAACATTTTTGTGAGCAGTGTAGTTGCTTTTGAAATACTCAACCTCAAAAGAGAGTGAGGTGGAGGAGATTCAGCTCCACAGAAATACTGATGCAAGTTTTTCTGCTGTGTTTTGACAAAATTACTGCATCAATATCATATTAGAAGTCCAAGCATGGAATCCTTTACCTTGAAGACATGGAATGCCTCAAACTGGATGTTTGGGCTCTTATCTCGCAGCAGATTCATCATAAGCTTGAGATTCTCTGGCTTGCTGATGTACCTCGTCATCACAGTGAAGTTGTGTCTGTCCAGAAGCAGCTCTCCCAGCAGCTGGAGACACAGACGCACATGATTTAGTGACGGGGCCAGTGAGGCTTAACAGAGGACAGCTTACTATTTTACTTTGCAGTACATGCCTTCAAAGACTGTCTCTTTGTCACATAGTTTTCAGAGTGCAGAAGTTTCTCATAATTCTCAAAGACCTGCAGAAAGACAAGACATTTGTTCATAGAGCACAGAAACACGTACAAAATGAAAATGCATGTTAAAAACAGGTGGAACACAGAGGAACATTCATACATGGTGGAAGTTCACTATAGCCTATAACAATGTCCAAAAGTAAATGGAAACAAAAGCTATTGAAAGTTACCGGTGCTCAAGCAATTTATGAGATATAAAGTATAGCCTCATTAGCTCCCCAAACTTATTACTAACTTTTTGTGATGGCAGAAAGGATTTCCTTCCATTCACTTTACCTCAAAGTTACCAACCTCACCTTTCTCCCAACTTAAAATGTGACATGTCCTTCCAGCAATTAAATTTCATCCTACTAAGCCACCAAGTTATGAGTTTAATCCTAATTTAAACTTTCAATATTGGATGATGTATAACCCATCTGTTCTAGACCTTTTATAATGGACGCACACAGACAAGCAACCTAAACAGAACACAGTTGTGTGACCTTACAATCACCAGTAGGTGGCGATGGGGCATGCCAATAGTCATAAAAGAAAGGAAATTTCAACCAAAAGAATGAGGGGAAAAACCAGGTGTAATATTATAGCATAATATGTATATTGTTAGTAGAATATGCATATGAAAGTCTGTGCGTGCTATTTCAGACACACCCTTAGACATGCTGCGTTTGTCCCGATGACAAATATGTAAATATATACAATTATTAAATTTAATAAAGATTAAAAAAACAACTAATTAATTTCACTTACTGCATCATAGTTCTGTTCTAAAAACTCTGCAACTAGAACCTTGTGTCTTGTGAGAAGATCCTGCAAAATAAACGGCATTAAATATGACGGACTTTAATCTCAACAGGACAAGATCAGACAGTTTGGTAAAGATGATGTTCTTGCCTTGAAGGTGGCGAATGCATCGGATGCGATGTCGAACGTTGACATCTCCACGTAGCTGAAGAAGTCATTGAAGTGCTCAGAGTGCAGGATGATTTTGGCAAGTGGTTCGTGCCGAATACACTCACGCAACATTATTCCACAGTTGAGCGCCACCTGAGGCGTCTCGTACCTACAGGAGACCCAAATCCCAGCACCCTCTCATTAGCAAAAATGCTTGGAATTGAGAGACAGGAAGCAGTGGGAGATTCAAGTGAGTTTGGTAGGTGGCTACCATTTACAAAATGACTAATCTAAACTGCCCAACATGAGCGATTACACAACATAAAAACCTTTCTGGACAATAATATGCTTGTAAATCAGTATTACCATATACATGACAAGTAGGAAAATCATTATCAGTAAATAAATTAACTAAATTAAAGCGTAATCTCACCCTTTGAGCAGAATAAAGAGCACTTCCTGATGAGAGCAGAAGTATTCCACCGTGGGACTGCGAGTGCCAATCTGCCTGCGCAGGATGTTGTTGAAGATCTGACAAACATCCTTCTTCCCCTGCACATCAAATTACATGCTTCTATTCACCATCATGTCCTTGTTTTGTGTCTTTAAAAGAGTCATCCCATTAAACTCGTCAGAAACATTTTTTTACCAGCTTTATGCACTTTATATAAACCACTGTAAGAAGTTTTAAGATGGTGTCTTTCACAATTTCCAGGTCGCATAGGAGAAATAGGACACACAATTTGGATGAAAAACTCTTGATTGAAAAGACATGTCCTTACAAGAGACATGAAGAGAAAACAGTTGGAAGGTACGAGGGCTACTGAAACATCTTACCCAGCAGCTACTGAAGATAGCCTAGTTCTACAGGGGACAGAGAGTAGCCTGCCATCAGACAAGCTTATGAAATGAGGGAGATGTAGTGATGCACGGAGCTGCCCAAGAAATACAACCTGCATTCAAGCCAAATTTTAATTTTGCAGTTTACAGAATAATGGCCATTAGATAAAGACAGACAGACAGACAGACAGACAGACAGACACACAGACACACACACACAGACACACACACACAGACACACACACACAGACACACACACACAGACACACACA
>JAVSBV010000089.1:1880063-1909407 GCA_033117975.1 Parotocinclus spilosoma
CTGCATTCTAGTGCGATAAGCTGCATGTTTTATATTCAATTAACGTATGATCCGATTAGTCGACTAATCGTAAAAAATAATCGGTGATTAGTCGACTACAAAAATAATTGTTTGTGGCAGCCCTACTCCCAATATTAGGTTGGGAGCTTTTGCTGGGTCCCTAAATACCATTCACAGAGCTCTTTCTAAGTCAGTCATATACAGTCCTCTTGGCTGTGTACTTAGGATTTTGTTGGAAGGTGAACCTTTGGCTCAGCCTGGGGTCTCGAGCGCTCAGCCAGGTTTTTAAATACTAATATCTCCAAACTTTGGTCAGGGTTATGAGAAGGCTGAATTGAGCAGTCTTCCTGTCTCAGTTGCTGAAAAACACACCCACAGCATCATGCTGATACCACCATGCATCATTGTAGGGATGAGCAGTGTATGGTTTCTTCCAGACGTGACACTTTTTAAGGTTAAAATGTTCAATCTGACTAAATAATCATTTTTCTCACAGTCAGAGTCTAATTCAGAATTCTAGGTGGGCTTTCATGTGTCTTTTACTGAGGAGAGGAGAGCCATAAAGCCCAGATGAAATGTTGCAGTGATGAGTGACCTTCTGCACATAGGACATTTGGAGCTCTGCCAAAGTGACCAATGGGGTTCTTGCTCACCTTTCTTACTAGGGCCTTTCTCCCCACATACTTAGCTTGGTGGGGTGGCCAGCTTTAGAAAGAGTTCTGGTTGCTTCAAATTTCATCAATTTAAAAATTATGGAGGCCACTCTTGGGAGCAGCAGATTTTTTTTATAGCTTTCTACAGATCTGTGCCTCCACACAATCTTGTCTCTGAGCTCTACAGGCAGTTCTTTAGTCCTTATGGCATTTTGCCATAATTATATGTAATATGCATTGTTAGCTGTGAGAGCTTATATAGATATATTTGTGTCTTAGCAAATCATGTCCAATCAATTTAACACAGATGGACTCTCTTGTAGAAACATCTTAAAGATGATCGGGAAAAATGAAAGGCCTCCAAAGCTAAATTTCAAGTGTCATAAAAAGGGTTTTTTGGGTGAAAATGATTTCTTTGTTAAGTCAACTTAAAATGTGATAAAAGTGTAAGGTTCAGAAGGCTTTCTGAATGCAATAATTTCTATGCACTCCATTTCATGTCCATTTCATCACACAAACTGTAGTCCATCTGCACTGTGACACTCTGAGTGTGTTGTGCTGGTAATATTGGGTCAAACACAGCAGTGCTGCTGGAGTTCTTAAACTCTGTGTTCATTCATATCTATCTTATTGCTCCACCTGGTAGATATAAAGTCAGAGACAGTAGCTCATTTGTTGCTGCGCAGTTTGTTAAGTCATCCTCTAGTCCTTCAATAGAGCTCACAAGACACTGCATACTGGATGCTGGTGGCTCGACATTTTTGGTTGGTGGACTGTTGTCAGCCCAGTGACACTGAGGTGCTGAAAAACTCCAGCAGCACTACTTTGTCTGATCCACTCGTGCCAGTACAACACGGAATAATACACCATTACCACCACCTCAATGTCACTGTAGTGCTGAGAATGATCCACCACCAAATAGTACCTGATCTGTGGTCATGCCCATTAGAGAACAGAGTATAGTGGACTAAGAAAGTATATAGAGAGACATGTAATTGTAGAACTAAAGTGCTACTATATGGTAAGTGAAACCGATAAATTGAACAATGAGATTAGAAACAAGGAGGTGTCCCTAATAAAATGATTAGACTTAAATAAATAAGCCGAAGCTTCGAGTCTGCTTTAGAATCAGCTCTTGATGAGCTGCAGTGCAGCGGGCGATGCTCAGCAGGGGGGTTTCTTGCAGTAATTGTCTGCCAGTAAATCAGGCCTGTGAATCCTTGCTGCTGTGTGGCTTAATTACAGAGTGTACTAGCCTGTGACAGCACAGCTCAGTTTTGGCCCATCTTAATGCTACCTATAACTGTGTACAGCTGGAGTGCTGTGAAAATACTGCAAGCACTACGAGGCCAATTTGGTTAGCATAAGTTATTTACTGTTGTCCTGAGTGAAGTGATTCATATGGTCTGTCAGGCTTCTACCAATTATTACAATAAATATGAATAATTAATCATAATAGCATGCTGAATATCCCCTTATGCTGGAAAGGCCTGACATCACTGACAGTCAGCTCTAGTGTTACACAGCAACGCTGATGTTGACATAATCCCTCACAAGAAAAACAAGATAGGAAAACAAAATTAGGGAGGAAACAAAGGAAGAACAATATAATTTAATAAAAGGTAGAAAGGAAATCGTAAATAAAGGAAAAAGAGAAAAAATACAGTAGACAAATGTCAAAAACAGGAGGAATATACAGCCAAATATAAGTGGAGACGAAAAGAAAATTCAAGAAATCTGTTCAAGAAAACAAAAATAATGAATGAATAGGGTGAAAAACACTAAAAAGAAAAAGGGGAAGACTGAATAAACAAAAAGTAAAAACCGAAAGAAAAAACAAGGAGGGATAAAATGGAAAAAATAAATGAAGAAGAAATTAAATTAAAAACACAAAAAGGATGGAATGAAATGGAAATAGCAGAAAAAAACTCAAGTCAAATTTAAAAATTGAAGGATCACAAAAAGGAGGAGCAATAAGAATAGTACTAAAAAGAAAATGCAAAAACAAAGAAGAAAGCTTGAAGAATGATAGACAGCAAAAAAATAAAGTAATAAAAAGGGTGAAAATAAGGAAAAAGAACAGATGGAACAGATGTATAGATAAATATAAGCAGAAGAAGTGACTAAGAAAAAAGAAAGGGATAACAAAAACAAAAAGGAAATAGGCACTGACTAAATAAGGGGGGTGTTAAAAAGGGTCAAATAAATACTAAAAGGGAAAACAGAAAAAATAATAGAGAGCTGGATAAACAAAAATGAACATACAGACAATGGAGCAAGAAGAAGGGGGAAAAGAACAACAAAAAGAAATAAATGAAGATGAATACAAATACAACAAATATGTACATGGCCACATTGTTACCAGGAGGGTACAAAACACATTCTGCCTTTTTTCAGTTATGTTAAATATAGGTGGACTACAGAATTATATTTTAACAGACAACCATATGGTTTTCAAATATAAAAAGATCACGTCACTCTGTTGTGCATGGCAACTAAATCTCATTAATGTAACTGATCAGTTCAAACACTGATGAGATTATTTACTATGGAAAGCTAAAGTTTTTTTCAGCCATATGGTGATGATCCTCAAGTTTCCCCTCCCTCAGGCTTCAGGACAAGGCAGCTGACACCATCGAATCTCTGCACAAGGCTGGCATGAAGGTGTGGGTCCTTACTGGTGATAAGATGGAGACAGCTGCAGCTACATGCTATGCCAGCAAGTTGTTTCGAAGGAACACACAGATCCTGGAGCTGACCACGAAAAGGACGGAGGAGCAGAGTTTACATGATGTACTGTTTGAGCTGAGCAGGACTGTGCTGCGGCAACACGGCACCATGAGCCGAGACACTTTCTCCAGGTAGGTGCACAGTTGCTCACACATGCACTTGAATATAAGTTAAATATGAGGCATGCAACATGGGAGCATGAGCTAAGACATGCTCTCTGAGTGGGTGGAAGTGCTTTTGGAGATAAGGGAATACACACTGTGTGCTCAACCACACACATTCTAACTGAATCAAACATCATGCATATAAATTTGTCAGGTATCTGGGGAGGTTTATGAAATGGCCAAGAAATTTATACTTTAACTGAATACGTCATAATGCTTGGAGCCAGCTTATATGGAGTGGAGATGTGATGAAAAGATCATACACACTGAAAGGAAAGAGTCTTGCTGAGAGTAATTGAAGTGCTCAGTACAGCTCGTTCTACTGTTACTGTTTGTATATGGAGAGTCCATGCCTGTAGATTTCATATTATTACCCTACATCAGAACAAGGGGCAGTAATTCCCATTACAAAATGCAGTTTAACATTGACAATTATTTAATTGCAGACAGAATGAAACAACATTTCCTGGTTTTTTTTTCTGGTCAAATTCATTTAACATTTCAGGCCTGCAACACATTCCATAAAAGTTGGGATTGGGGCAGTTTAGGGTTAGTAATAAGGTAAAAAATATGATGTGATTACAAACAGGTGATGTCAACAGGCTATTTTAATCTTCATGTGGTACGCGAACAGCATCCATGAATGCAGTCTTGGAGGAGCAATTATGGGCAGAGGATTGCCTGTCAACAAATGCATGATAAAATAATTTTTTGAAAACAGTGCTCCTCAGATAAAGATTGGTAGGGATTTTATCCATCTTCAGTGCACAATGTCATTATCAAGAACCACTATTTATAAACAGATAATATAACCACATGGGCAAGGAATTCCATTTGTGAATGTACCAGAGAATGTGTGGACAAATTTGCTGTGTTACACATGAAACATTTCATCACTTGGTATCCTTAGTGCCAAAGGACTGAGAACGAATGGCAACATTACAAATATTTATTGCTTTATTGGCACAACTTTTTAATGTGTTGCAGGCCTAAAATGCAGAAATGGGTTTATTAACAAATAAAGAGAAAGTTGACCAGACAAAAACATGAAATATCTCCTAATAATCATACTGTCTGTGATTAAATGAATTTCAAAATGAATGTAATAAGCACTGTGATTTTTATTTGCATTTTTCATACTGTCCAAACACTCTAATTTGGGATTGTAGAATCTCTTCAGGGGTGTGTAAACATTTGTAAAAGACCATAGCTCAAGTTAGCAAACATCCAATCTGGTGCATCTAAAGTTGGACATGATGCCCACAAAACTGATGATTTTACATCTGCATATTGCAGCCATCTGCTCTTGCTACACAAGCACTACTGCAAATGCCAATTTTATTCCAGCAATTAACAAATGATATATTGTGAGTCAGAGTGCTTTAAGACACAGACACTAAATGACTCTGTGGATGTGTGTGGGTGTGTGCTTTTGCAGCCTGTCGAACGAATTCCAGGACTATGGGCTTATCATTGATGGAGCCACACTCTCTGCAGTAATGAAGCCAGCGCAGGATGGCAGCAGCAGCACAGGAAACTACAAAGAGATCTTTCTGGAAATCTGCAGAAACTGTAGTGCAGTGCTGTGCTGCCGCATGGCACCCCTCCAGAAGGCACAGGTAATTAGTCACTTACTCTACACAGGACTGTTACTGTAGCACTCCCACTAGTCACAAGAACAATGCTGGATTACCAAAAACAATGGGTTGGCACGGTGGTTAGCACCGTTGCTTCACAGCTCAGTGTCCCCATCTTACTACTGTGTGGACTGCTTGCCCCATGTTTGCGTGGATTTCCACATTCCAAATACATGCATATGGTCAACTGGCATCTCCAAATGTAGCTCAGTGGGACTGAGTGTGTGTTTGTGTGCATGTGCCCTGTGATGGACCGATGCCCTGTCCAGTTTGGTTATCATGACATTGGATTGGTATTAAGCAGGTAGAGAACATTAATGAATGAAGAAATTGCACCACATTTTAATTTGTAAGGAGATTAAAGAAAGCTGACCATTTCCAAAGAAATAGAAAAATATACTTATCTTGCTGTGTCATCTCATCGGTTTTGCTTGGTTCAGAACAACCTAACCCTAGTCTTGTGTGCCATCGTTTTGTCAGTCTGCCTTAATACTTTTTGCTTTAATAATTTCTCTCATGTTGTTTTTTAAAATCATGATATTTCATTTATAACACACACACACACACACACACACACACACACACACACTTGCATGCTTTTGTCCAACTGACAGTATGCATCAGTGGTGGTATTTTCTGTTGCTGATCCATTAAAAAAACATGAAACGTATTTTTCTAATAAATAATAGCATAATGTAAATGCAACATTAGACCGCTGCCATCTCAATGCATTTGTTTAGATCTGCGTCAGTGGAATTAAAGCCTGGACTTATTCTATTAGATTGTGAAGCTGATCAAAACATCGAAAGAGCATCCAATAACTCTGGCCATTGGGGACGGGGCGAACGATGTCAGCATGATCCTTGAAGCTCACGTGGGCATAGGCAAGTATTGATTTTCAGTATATTCTATCAGGTATTGCACTGATTAACAAATGTGATGTTAAATATGACTATTGTGGCATAGCAGTCAAGCTATGGATTCAGGGTTCAAGTCAAACTGCTCCAGATGGGCCATTGAGCAAGACCCTTAACCCACGACCGCTTAGATTGTACATAGTAATTATTGTACAAGTTGTATGTCTTTCTGAATGATCATTTACTTATTTACTAAATTTAAATATACAGGTACTATTAGCAATCATTCAGTTATACTTTTCATTTCTTCATTACACATTGGTTTACATACAATCATTCTGAATAGTATGAAAATAGGAAAAGTATGTGATCCTCTGGCCTATTAACTTTTTCTATGTCCTGTTTCTTGATTAACTAAGTGATATTGGAGGTGTGTATTTTAGACATGCCCTGCATTATTAAGAAGACGGTGTTTCAAAAAACAGAAAGCCTATAACAGAATGAGAAAAATACAAAACGTGGTGTTTGGAATGGACGAGTCACAGCCTAGTCTTAAGTTGAGATATTGAAGGCTGTTCATGCAAGTACGACCCAGAAATATCTAGAATTCCTTCTAAGTATGGCTCAAGCGTTACCAGCAGCTACAGGACATTATTGCTAATGAAGGATGTTATATCAAGGCAAATTGTTTTACAGTGTTTTATTGGCACACTATGATGACATCCACATTTATGACTAACTAAAGCAGAACAAACAGCATTCAATCTTTTAACACGTTGCAACTCTTGATACACTCTGCATTTCTGAAGTTGTCAATTTTTCATCCTAGAGCCTGGCTTCATTATTTTGTTCTTTCAAGTGCAATGACCTCCACAGACTAACCTGCTCATTCCCCCCAGGCATCATGGGTAAGGAGGGGAGGCAAGCAGCTCGCAACAGTGACTATGCAATTCCAAAGTTCAAACACCTGAAAAAGATGCTGCTGGTGCATGGACACTACTATTATATCAGAATATCTGAGCTGGTGCAGTACTTCTTCTACAAGGTACAACATTTATCGTAGTATGCATCTGTTATTACATGTTACATGTAGTATGCTATGATTGCATTGTGTTCTATGAAACAAGATGTTGACAGAAATTGACATTCACTGTCCATTATCGGTGAAGTACTACTTACAATAGGACAGGTACATACACTTACATAAACCATTTATTGCTTGTTACAAAGAGATATAAATAGTAACTGAAAGCCATAAACACAAGAGTAACTTGACAATGATCCCTAAACACATCTACCAGCATTAGAAGTATCTCCTCTAAATGTGAGCTAATCAGCAAGAGAGCACACGACCACTAACCAACCCTAACCCTTTTTCAATTAAAGGTTGCAAATTCCAGGTTGTCCTATGATAAAAGGGACATTTGAGCCTCACAGGTATAGGAAGACAAAATACACATATACAAACGCACGGAAAACGGACACTTTAGTGGATCTGCAGCATTGTTTGGCTATTAATGGTGAGCAGATGGCCTGCAGTTGTGTATCAGTTATATTTGTTTTCCACGCATCTTGCTTCCACAATTACAATGAATGACCATAGATTATAAAACAATAAATTTTAAGTAACTAAGATTATTTAATAATATTAAATTATTATTAAATTATTATTTAATTAATATTAAAAATTTATTTAAAAATAATTAAAAATATTTTGACTTGAACTGCTTTGTATTTGTATTTGTATTTCTCTATAATTACTATTATTCATGATG
This sequence comes from Parotocinclus spilosoma, assembly GCA_033117975.1. Classification (NCBI taxonomy): domain Eukaryota; kingdom Metazoa; phylum Chordata; class Actinopteri; order Siluriformes; family Loricariidae; genus Parotocinclus; species Parotocinclus spilosoma. The sequence goes on from JAVSBV010000089.1 coordinate 1,887,880, forward strand.
CTGCTATTTATAGGCTGTGAGTTCACACACCATAATGTGAGGTTTGTTCAATTTTGACTGCAGCAAGTGAAAGTCTATGTTGTTATCTGCCTCTCTCCTTCCAGAATGTGTGTTTCATCTTTCCTCAGTTCCTTTATCAGTTCTTCTGCGGCTTCTCCCAGCAGGTATGCGTTGCCAAACTGTTTCAGTGACAGATGTGCAATGGGCCACATTAGCTTTTGTGCATCTTCTCATTTGTAGTTAAATGCAGTAACCTGTTTTTGTGTACCTCTCCAGCCACTCTACGATACAGCATATCTCACCTTATACAATATCAGCTTTACTTCACTGCCCATCCTGCTGTACAGTTTAATGGAGCAACACATCAACATGGATATCCTGAAACGAGATCCCTCCCTCTATAGGTGAATTTACAAGATTTCACTTTTTATAAATGACATAATACATGTATGTAATGTTTTAAATTGGATAATATTTAATTCATCCATTATCTGCCGTTTAATTAAACACAGGCCCACCCACACACACACACACACCCACACACACACACACACACACACACACACTAGTGTGACTGAGGAAGAATAGCCAGCAAAAGGTGATCTTGTGAACCTATTCAACTAGGCGATGAAGGGGTCAGATGAGGATGTCAAGAGTTGTTCTTATGATCTGTGGTGGACAGTCAAGCAAATTGCAGCCAAATATAACGCTGGTGCTCCAAATATGTCCAAATGCAAACTTTTTTGTTCAATAGCACAGATGGTATATAATAGCAGACAACCAGTTCGAGTGTCATAGCTGTCTACTGGGAACAGAAAGGCAATACTTAGCAGTGAAACAGCCAGTATTCCTGCAGAACTATCTCAACACCTAGTGGAATCTGTTAAGCAAACTAAACGTCCGGTGTGGCTGTGCAATTTGACAACATATATGGCACATGTTGTTTCTAATAACAAATATGTAAAGAAATAATGAATGAATGAATATTTTCTATTTCAAGCTATTGTTCTGGTAATCATAGTGCAGAAGTTTAAAACAAGTTTCATATTCCTTATTGCTGGCTCAGCCAACAAGGAAAGTGACCTGGTTTCTGTATTTAGCCTTCTAACCAAGAGCTATATATAAACTGTCTGTTGTTTCCTGCCCATTTATAGCAGTGACTGTCATTACAGTGTACACACTGATACACACACTCCTAAAAATCTATTGCAGGGGACAGGTAAACAAATATGGGATAGTGTTTGACTGACTGTGGCTGAAATTCCTAGAAAAAACAGTGCTGGTGAAAGGTTTTATCCACTCCATTCACATAAAATTTCTATTTTCTACACACAACTTAATGCTTGTGCAAGCATTAAACCGTAGAGTATTCTAAATCTACTTTTTCAAAGTCACTTAATCAAGGCAAACATTTAAATCAAATAAATACTGTTGAATTGCAGGTTTCATTTCTGCACTGTAAGTTTTTTGTTTTTTTTAACTGTCCAATAAAATACACTCAAACAAGAAAGTTTTTTCCCCATTCGCCAGGGCGTGCCTCTACGGAATAAACTTACTATGGAGGCTTGTACTTGGTCTGTCACGATGTTTGCAATAATGCGACTCAAGGTTTCCATGCAGGACATAGCCCAGAGCTTCACACTGTCAGTGTTATTTACTTCACCTGTAGTATTAATGTTATGACTGATCAGTGTATATATATGCACCTATGATCAATAAAGAGCCTTGAGCCTGTTTCGGCAGCGAGTGAATGTATTGGAGCACCTGCTTAGCCATTACATGTATCTTGTCTTAATAAAACATGTATTCATTAAATTACTCTTATTAATATAATAAAGTGTCACGGAAGGTGGCTGATTTTGACCCATGAACAGAGTGATACTGGCTTTGACCTCTGGGAATAAGGAACTTAAAATGGCTTCTACAAATGACAAGTTTCAAAATGGAGGATAATCAATCTAAGGCTGGGATCATTTCTAATCCCATAATCTCACATTATTTTCCTAATGCCCACCTATCTGGTTTGAGAGCTTCTTACTTCTCTTTTCACCTTGCCAAACTTTACTACTTTAGACTCTGACCTTTTAAAATAAATCTCCTCTCCTCTCTTAACTTCCTGATATCAGCAGTCATTTATTTCCTTTGTATGTTCTCTTTAACCGTTTCCTTTCTTTTTTATTGGCCCTACTGCAAAAAACCTATATCCCACCAGAATCTAATATAAAGACACTGTTTTGGTTGGTTTAAACAGCATGTCAACTAGGGGAAGCATGTAAAGCCCAAGTTTCCATGTGAATGCAGAATGAGCTCAACAATGTGACAGTGCCATGGCTTCAGGGCAATGCTCACAGGTCAGGCTTCTTAGACTGTGCAAAGTACCTCTGCTACCCTCTGGTGGTGCCTCAGTTTACTATTGTTTGCTATGTGTGTTAAGCTCTTTGTTATGCTCTAGTATTAATCAGTACACTAGTTCCATCTTGCTTATCAATGTGTTTACAGATTATTTTCCATTCAGGCAGGAAATACATTGTTTGCTCTTAGCTTTTTGTATCACTGCAATGTAGCTGCATTGCTAACTGAAGTGCTTAATCAATATATGATCATGCTTTCACCAGAGCAGTCCATATAAGACCACAAACTAACTAGATTAGTGAGTATATAGCAGGACAAAATTTTAGTCTCATACATTAAATGGGTTATATTATTACTAATGATATTATGTCATTGTTTAACAATTGACCATATCTTATTATTTCTCAGTTTCCCAGTCTTTTTATTAGACTACACCAACCCAATCAGCAGGAAATGTGTATGCAGTATTAAAATGTATATATATATGTAAGCCGAAGCTTACAACGATTGGAATTAAGAGCAGTAGAAAGGAATCATTTTTGGGTTATCATTTATCATGGCTTAAACAACAAATGGTCTAAGACTTTTGCACAATACAGTCAAAGTTTTGAAAATGGCATAAATTTAGGTTTTCACAAAGTTTGCTGCCTCTGTTCTTTAGAACCTTTTGTCAGATGTTTATATGGTGTAATCAAGTGCAATTTTAAGCATATAATCTGTCCCCCTTAACTTTTTATTGCCAAATACATTTTGGCAAAGACTTAATATTTACAGTGTTGACCCTTCAGAGTTCAATGTTTTGTTTACCGAGCCACTTGGTTATCACTTTTGCCTTGTGACATGGTGCTCCATCATGTTGGGAAAAGCATTGTTCATCTCCAAGTTGCTCCTGGATTGTTGTAAGAAGTTGCTCATGGAGGACAGAATTCCTTAGTCATGGCAGTATTCTTAGACAACATTTTGAGCAAACACACTAACCTGGATGCAAAGTAACCCCACACATGAATGGTGTAAGGATGCTTCACTGTTGGCATGACAGGAATGAAGGCAGTGCTCACCTTTTCCTTTCCAGACAATCATTTTTCCAGATATCCCAACCAGTATGAAGGGGGATTTTTTAGAGAAAATAACTTTATCCCAGTCTTCTGCAGTTTTTTACAATTCATCTGATCACTCGTCACAATCTAGAGTTAATACAAACTGCCACAATAAAAACTGTTGCAGCAAACTTTGTGAAAACCAAAATTTGTGGCACTCTCTGTACTGTAGATCATTTACATTATTTTTAGCATAACCAGGGTGACAAAACATTTGAAGATGCCACCACGCATGCACCTGAAAAGTATTAACTACCTGTTACCAGACTACCCATACTTCAAAACAAGCATTCAGCTTAAAAGGTGTACATACAATAATAATGAGAGCTTAAAGATAAAGAAGAGAAAATGAGATACATATAGCAGAAGTAGTACAATAAAAGTGCAGAGGATAGAAGAGGCATTGTTTGTTTGAGAATGGAAGGAAGAGAGATACTTCACCTTTGACTGAAGTTAAAAGTGTCTACATGCGTTATATCAAGATGTCTAAATTATGCAATTAAATTTATTCTAATGAATCTAATTCTCTATTTTTCAGGGACATTGCAAAAAATTCTCTGCTTCGCTGGCCCATTTTTGTCTACTGGACATTCCTGGGGGTGTTTGATGCTGTGGTCTTCTTTTTCGGTGCTTTCTTCCTGTTTGACAACACCACGTTCACCAGCAACGGACAGGTAGAAGACTTCCTCAATACAGGCCACCGGCTTAGGTTTTTCATGTGTGATTTTATTTATCAGACCACCGTCATTGTTTTATTTGTGTTTGCATCATTTTCTTATTTGATCTGACGAGCAGTGGTTCTGAGTGCTGTTTGTAAACGTGTGTGAGTGAGTGAATGAGTACGAGAGTGAGAGAGGAGACAGAAAGTTAGTGTTTGATTCTGTCAGGTGAGAACATAGACTAGCTTGTCATTCATGTATATGACACAAAGCATGCTGGGTTATCAGACATCTTTCTCTGTGCCATTTGGTCACATTAATCTTTTTGGATTGCCTTTTTCCTGTTTGGTTTGGGTTTTTTGTGTTTATAACATCCTAATTTTGTTCTTTACTTTCTTCCCCCTTCTCCCCTCCCCTTCTCCTTTCTCTGCTTGATTTGGTTATTTTATTTTGATCTCTTTCTGTTTCTTCTTATTTCTTGCTCTGTTTTTCCCCTCTTCCTTTCCTCAGCTAATGGCCACAAACACGCAGATGGTAAGCCTGTCCCTATCTGTCTTTCATTCTCTTTTGAGTTTGAGTTTGATCTGTTTTCCCCTCTCATCCTTGGTCTGACCTCCTGTTTCACTACTGACCCTCACCATCACATCTCATTAACCTTGTAATCTTCCAAACCAACCCCTACTTCACTCGTTCGCTAGACCTTGGTGCTGTAGGTTTAGCCCACCGTTCCTCTCATATTCCCCCCTCTCATTGTGTAGTACAGTAGGAGCATATTTTTGTCTTTGTGAGTGTTTAGTGTGAAAGCTTCAGAAGAGGCGTCACTGTAGCCATCCTTGTAGGTTTTGTTGGACACTGCATTCATCATCTCATGAACTGCAAGGACAAATAGTGAACCAGTGACGACATATACACTTATATGGCCATTTGGTCAGACACACACAGCATAAATGTGAACATTGTTATTTATTCTGTCTATATCATCACTGACCAGACTGGTTTGGGTAGAGGATAATTCTCAGTACAGGCACGCTGTTGAACGCGCACATTACGTCCTGTTATAGCCTTTATATGCTGATGTAGGGTAAAAATATAGGGCATCTTTACAAGAAAACTTTGTAAAAATGATATAATATGAACTGATAGACAGTATTACAAACAGCAGGGAAGATCAGCCAGATGAAACGGAGCCTTGAAAAGTGAATATGAACCAGCTAATATATACTGCTCACAAAAATTAGGGGACACTTCAAAATTAAATATCCAATAAGTACTAGATTAAAAGGCAGATTTTTATTTGATTTTATAATTTACTGGAAATTGTAAAGACATTTGTGGTTTTAATGATCAACCGCTAAGCTGATCAGTATGTAACCACATAACTCTTGTATTTTATAACTGGATACAGCTGTAATAAATATTAATAATATTGTGTGTAATTTATTGAGAATTAAAATGACATTAAATTATACCATCCATAGTTCGGACAAATGCTTTTAAATACAATATAGGTAACAAACTTATTTGCTTGTCACTGGGTATGACCGTAATGGGTACATATTTAAGTCTTCTTTATTCTGGTAATGTTGGTGTAATTGATTACTGTTTAGTGCAGTGCCTTTGGCAGGAACATATATTTAAAAGGTACAATTTGAGGGTACCAACCCAGCAACAAGTAAAAGTACAGAGAGATAGAATGCGTTCCGTCTGTCCAATCCTGATTCACAAGCTCTAGCATAGTTTGTCCTTGCAGTGGTATTAACATTGCATTTGATCTGATTTGCTCTAATGACAATGGTAAGTACAGTAGGTGCCTGTTTCGGTGTGTGCATCATGTGACATATGTTTTTTCACTGGTATTAGCAAGTCATCTTCATGTGGTGTTTACTAAAACTTTTTCATCACATCCTGATCTCTCCATATTTGCTGTAGCTTGTTTTTGATGCATCATATTTGGAACGAGTCACTTTGATCGAGGAGAGTTGGCAGATTATGTGGGAATCTACTACAAGTCAACTACTGAGTCATGTGTATATGGGCAGAAAATGTAACCCTCACACTCACATCTCAGTCATGTGTTTATATGTGAAGCACTTAAGTACCATTTATTAGTATACTGCTCACAAAAATTAGGGTATATTTCCAAATTAAATATCACATAATGAAATATTCCATCATTTTTGTAAGCAGCGTATTTAGTCTGGCGTTGTGTTAGTAGTAGGCCATCAGCGGCCATTTCAGTGACGCACACAAGGCTCTATCTATATACAAGTTTTGATCTAGTCAAACAAGTCATATATAAATTATACACTCAAGACAATGGCAATTTAAAGTTATCAGTTAACCCAACATGGAGTAACCAGAGTAAACCCACATGCACATGGGGAGAACATACATGCTGCACACAAAGGACCCAGGCTGCTCCACCCTGGGATTTAACTCAGGACCTTCTTGCTGTAAGGCAGCAGTGCTACTAATAGAAGTAGAAAACACTGGCATAAACTTAAAAAACTAAATTTACTATGAATAATATTTAAATGATCTATAAGAATGACAAATTGTTTGTCATATGGGCCTAACATTTAACTTTATGAAGTAAACAAAGATACTTAAGTAAAATAACTACTCACTATAATTCAGTGTATACTGCTCACAAAAATTACACAACTGCATTGTGTATGTTTGTATAGCTTAATTTTTTATTAAGTGTGCATTATGGATTTTATTACTGTCATTGTTACAGATGTTCGGAAACTGGACATTTGGAACGCTGGTCTTTACTGTGCTGGTATTTACAGTCACGTTAAAGGTAATCCACAGAATCACACCCACACAAATGCATGTTTTAAAGTTATTGATCAGATTTTCTAATACATTTTAGTTTGGTAACTTTAGTCAACTTCACACTTTCCCTGTAGCTTGCCCTTGACACACACTACTGGACATGGATCAACCATTTTGTCATATGGGGATCACTGCTTTTCTATGTGATTTTCTCACTCCTCTGGGGTGGCATTATTTGGTATGTTCCAATTATTTTTGTGATGTTCTCTTTCCTGTTTGTGTTTCTTAATGTGGAATGTTTTGTGTTAATCAAAATAAATAAATAATTAACAGGTGTTAGCATTTGCACAGGCATTCAAAAAGTAAAGAGAACCCGGTTAAACCAATATTACTAAAATATATACTTTGACATGTATTTATTGAGAAAACGTTTCAATAGTACATACCCATGAGGGCCAAAAGTATGTGAACATTAGCTTTCAGTGTCTGGCGAGACCTTCTTGTGCTATAACTATAACTATAACTATAAATATAACTAAATCTTTCCAATTAATGTCTATTATTTGTTCTTTACCTATTATTTTGTAGAACAACTTTTGTTTAGGTGTGTTGTGTCACAGCATTACCCTCTACTCTTGACATTCAGTTAATGGATAAATGTCCTGACATGTTCCTTTAAAATTTGCTGGTATAATGAAATTCATTGCATCTCAAAGCTTTACCTGAAGACCAAAAAGAAAAAAGTAGAATAGAAGTATTTTCACCAGTGGTCCCAGAGCTGTGGCCCATGCTGCATATATTGCTAATGGCTTGTATTTACACTGTTAATGTTTTAACACTATTAAAGGCATTGAATTTAATCTTAGTAGTATTGTTGCAATTTTGATTAATTTAACTGCTGCTCCATTTCTGTTGCCAGTGGCTTTAGTTATTCAGTGTGTTGTTGTTTTTTCTTGTCACTACAAAAGGCCATTCCTGAACTACCAGAGAATGTACTACGTCTTTATGCAGATGTTGGCCAGTGGACCGGCCTGGCTCAGTATCATTCTGCTCATCATGGTCAGCCTGCTACCCGATGTACTCAAAAAAGTCCTGTGCAGGGCAATGTGGCCCACTACCACTGAGAAAATACAGGTAATTTTATTATGCCTGCGTCACTTAAATTATATTTATCTGTCAACCTTTTGGATTGAAGATTGAAGTACAAGGTGAATTACTGCTAAATACAGTATAGGAAAGCCAGGAAAGGCTGGTATATGCTTCTGTGTAGATTCATTTAAATATACTGTACTGTAATTACTTGGTGCACATTTGTAAGGCACCTACTGGCATACACCTACATTACCAGTCATAAGTTTTTTAATCCAATTACTTTATCACTCCGATAAACAATTGTTTAGATAAGCCACAGGTTCATTTTATACTCTATCATAAAATCATAAATATTAATGCTTAAGTAAACTCATATCTGATTTTTAATGGTACCAAAATTGCCTAGATCTGTAATTAGATCCAGTTTTGTCTCTAATACACGCGTACAACAAATCTTTTCTAGCACTTACTTGTAGGATCTGATAGCTCAGTAAAGTCCTTAAGTCCAGTTCTTTGCATATGATTCTCTACCTATTTGTTTAGTCCGTTGTACTAATGTTTAATCAAATATGGATAATGTGTTTAAAACGTCTGACTGGCAGTGCTTCCCTGCACTTATGTGAGGGATATACATTACCCACAAAAGTTCAACACAAAATTGAGTATATCTGGATTATAAATAAAATACTGTTCAAGAAAAGATTCTCTATTATAACACTATTAGTTTCACTCCCTTTACAATAAGTTTAAAGACATTTTTATTGCAGTGCATAAAGAGTGTATAAGAAAAAAGCAAACTGCCATGGATATTGTTCTGACCATTTATATGGTCCCTAGATTTACCTTTGCTATGGATCAGTCCCGAGCAAGTTCAATGTAAGTGTGTTTGTGTTTCAGTTCAGGAGTTCTCTTAGCTTCAGAACTTCCATTCTGATTATTCTCCAGTTTTGCTTTCAGCCACATTACTAATACTCTATCTGAAACGGTTCAGTTTGACATGATGAAATGCTGTTTAATAAAAAACAAGTGTTTCTTAACTTGTTTTTTAGGATGTCCGTTACTGCTCTGAAGTTTGTGCTTTCTTATTCACTAGACTTTTATTCATATCTTTTAAACATTCCCTTAAAATCCCTTAACCGTAATAATCCGTATTGCAAAGTATGCAGTAGTTTAACCAAAAATATTTATTTGGTAGCTATAAACCTAGGTAGGTACAAGGCAAATGTCTCCAAATGTAAAGCATCCTCTAGTAATCTGTAAATGTCTATATTTAAAAAAATGCTTCCAAGTTAGTGTTATCATATAAAAGCATGGCCAAAGTCTAATTTCAGCTTCAAAATCATTAATTTAGTATTACAAATTTATTTTAATATTATCCTACTTGAATTACATTTTTGCAGCAGTGCTACGCTACACATCTCTTTCCTTTTCTTGTCCTTTCGACTGTTCCTGTACTTTATCTAAACTAGCCAAATATTTTGGCTAAACTATTGACTATTAAAGAGTACCATTTAAAAAGCTGTAAAACTGTTTGTTTTATATATTATGCAATCACTAGTCACGCTTACGATTGCTGCATATTGTATTTCTACAATTACAGACTGCAGTCCATATGTTTCTCTACATATTTTGTTAGTCCCCTTTACTCCATTCTCTAATGGTCAGAACCCCTGCCAGAAGCATTGCCACGATAGTGTCTTTACAGTGCTGAGAATGATTCACCACCCAAATAGCCCCTGATCTGTGGTGGCCCTGACCATTACAGAACAGAGTAAAGGGGGCTAACAAAGTATGTATAACCGTATCTATCAAATGTATCTAATGAAGTGATCCATTGAGTGTAGTATTAGCACTACAGTTCTGTAGTATATCTAATACCTGCATCCATGTTAACTGTTCTAAACCCATTTGTCTTTTCCTTTTCCCTTTTCTCCTTGTCTTTTTCCTCTGCGGTGACATGCGACTTGCCATTTCCCTGTGTCTTTAACCTCTGATTTTCAATCATTGCCCACTGACCCATGTGGCCGTGGTAACGGCAGACAAAGCGCCAGTGCCTTACCACGGAGCAGTCTACCATCTTTATGCTCTCTCAGACCTCCAGCAATATCAGTTTCTGAACTGGGCAGGAGGTGACCCTCTCACACTCTTTGCATGTGTGTATGTGTATACGTGTTTATGAGTAGAATAAGTCACACTGGGTTACTGGATGCTTTTTACAACTGCCTCTCAGGCCATTTCCTCTCAGGTTATTATAAGTCTTCAAACCCCATTTTATGTTGGGTAAGTTAGGTAACAAAAAGTCTACAATTTGTGTTAAGAGTACATTAGTATGTGTTTTACAAAACTATTCATATTTAATAATATATCCCTTTACATATACTGCTTACAAAAATTTGGGGATATTGCAAATATAAAATAATATCCCCCAAAAAAACATCCCCTAGTTTTTGTGAGCAGTGTAATAGCTGCATTGGCACTAAAAAAGACTAATTGGAAAAGCATTAGACAGTCATGAGCAATCTAAGCTGTTATTAATGAGTAGCACTACAGTACCCTCGAGTGAAACTTATGTTTATGCTTTTTACTGCATGAACTGTTAAATATGGTCACATGCATGAATGCGGACATCTGTGTGTTGAATATGTGAAAATTGTATGTAATTAGTGTTGCATTATTTAGTATACTTTTTCTTTTTACATATTTTTTAAGTTTTTTTGTTAATGGTTAATCTTTCCAAACAGGAACCCGTCCAGATTGTTTGTAAAGTTTCTTTAAACTGGTACATGTATATTGAAGTGTGGACACAATCACTGACGAAAAGAAGTCCCTACATTTCATCACACAGTCATTATCTTTAGGCTGAGTTTGTGTGTGTGTGATCATTCACAGAGGATGAAAGCTGATAGGACCTATCTAGCACACAGTGAAGACTCATTGTTAGATGGGGTTCAGACCACCACTGAGGCGTAACACCATGGTAAAGAGAGCATACAGCGGTTTGAACTAACATATAAACCACCATCAGACTGATCAATTCTAGAATCAGTTAAATAACATGCATATAAATTCTGTGGAAAGATATAATATTTTTTGATATGATGTTACCATGCATCTTGGCATCATGACAGCAAAGATTATGTTAAACCCTGACAGCGTTTAAATGGGGGTTGCGATTACAGTGAGACTCTTGACCAAATCTTGACTTTAGAAGCCAATTAATTCTTTTCATCACTTTAACAAGTAATAAGAAAACACAATACACTTTTTACATTGTTTCATGCATTTCATTCAAAAAATAACAATAGGTGTAAGCTGAAACTGTAGTTCAGAAAGTATGCATTTCAAACAGTCACTGACAGTAGAAAACAGACAGACTAAAACAATTGTAATTGTAATTACAGTTCTCAGTCTCTAAGGCACGAACGATTCAAGTCCAATTTCATGTAATTTAATTGTTTTTTATGTTAAATTCAGCAATACCGCCATCTCATGGCCAACTGTCATGAAACTACATGCTTTTGGAAATGCCCTCCCTATACACATAATTCAAGTTTGGTGTGTTGACTGAGTGGACGTTATGTCTAATACACACAGAAAGATTTACTGGCTAGTGAAAACCACATTCTTCTTTAAAATATCAAGGGATCATTTAACCAGCTTTCCAACAGAAGCAGTATGTAAATGATCAGCTGGATCACACCCCCAGTTGCTGAGAACTGGTTATTAGAGTCACAGCTTTTTAAGTAAATAAAGCTTTAGCCCTGGGCTGTTGATTGGCATATGGCAGCAGTATTATTTAATAATGTATTGATAACTGAGGTCTTATGTCAAAATCCTATCCAGGTGAAAAGTATTGTTGTGGAAGTATGTTTTGAACATTATGCATACTAGAAAATGTAGCCAGAGTTCATTGGTTCCTTGGACCTTTTTGTTTGCCTTGCGCTAAGGATAAAAAAAATGAGTTTTGTATATACACTGTACATACAAAAGTGGATAGAAACCCCTTCTAATTACTGAATTCTGTTGTTTTAGTAACACAGAAATTAAAGCAAACATGTCTAGATTCTCCATAGATCCACAGCTTGACAGTGGAAGAAGAATGTACCGATACATCAGCGACTCTCAGTATGACATTTATAGGTGTTGCTTCCAACCAGTTAGTTTACAAACATTATTCGCAGCTGTTCACAGAAAATTGGTTCACTTGGAACTTGGTACAGAACCTTGAACCCAGCTCCATCAGATACCTTAGAAATGGTCAATAATGCCAAATGGAACCAGTGCTTATTGTCAGCTAACCTCAGCCATGTTTCAAAGTCTAGTGGAAAGCCCTTTTAGAAGAACAAAGACTGTTATTGCGGCTAAAAAAGTTGGTAAATCCCATACTAACACCCATGTTGTGGATGTAATATTGTGGACATTCACATACTTTTCTCTAAATAGTGTAGGTCTTATAATTATTATTTTAATCATAGATAATATTTGAAAAGTTTAAAGAGGAATGTGGTCATTTACAAGAAGATGTAATATCACTGCCACTTGTGGGATTCAGGTTGACATCCTATATGGTTCAACTAGTAAGCCTTTACTTAGAAACACAGTACTGTGCAAAAGTCTTGGGCCACCATTAGATTAGATATTTCATTGCTTTAGCGACAGTATAAATGCCGCTATATATATATATATATATATATATATCCCCAGTCTCTTTGTATGCAGTAATTAAAATTGATTGAAAAAATAACAAAAACAGGCTACGGTGGCAAGTACACTGCCTACAAAAATTAGGGGATATTAAATTTTGAACTATACCCTAAATTTGCAAACAGATTTAGTGCAACTGCCCCTTCTATTTGATTAATAGCAAAAGTTATCCCTTCTACAGTCTGAAGAAGCTTGGTCAGGAATGGTATTTTTGGAAAGGTAGCAGCCAAGAAGCCACTTTCCATAAGGAAAGCAGCTTGAAAAGGCTAATACAGTCGATTCCGGTTAATAGGACCACCGGTTAATGGGACCAGCCGCTTATCCAAATCCTTTTATATACTTGTAATGTTATTCGCTTATTTGGACCAAAATTTTGCTTAATCGGACCAAAGAACAACAAACTCTTGGTCTCTGGCGTCACTGCAACGCTCCTGAATTGCGCCCTCTACTGCCTCCTGCAGGTATTTTCCTAACATTTCTATTTACTACAAAAAGAAGCCACAAGTCGCCATTTGGCCACAGCAAAAGTGCGTCAGATCACACTGGATAAGTTCTTCAAAGGTTGACTGGAATTTAGTAATAACTTGTTTTTTACAGTATTATGCTTCGCATGCTGAGTACCTATGCATTGTGTTGTAGATCGTTTTGCAAATGTATTTTTCAATGAACAAAGTTCGTAAGTAACAGTAGTTCTTGTTTGTACGTTCGCTATATACGTAAATCACACAATAAAGGTTTAATAAGCATTTAATATGTTACATTGCACGTCCCATCTTGATACATAGGGCATGTTCGTTTAATCGGACCAGCCAGTTATTAGGACCAAAACGATCGCGTCTCGATGTGGTCCGATTAACCGGAATCGACTGTATATGCTAAATCTTACAAAGATTGGAATAAGGATTTGTGGAAAAGAGTGTTATGGAGTGATTAATCCAAAGTAAGAAATGTTTGAGTCTAATCACTGCCAATATGTTATATATGGTTCTGATACAATTGCTAATACAACATTTTTATTGGTTGCTGAATACTTTTGTACAGTACTGCAGGTCAATACATCTTAGGAAAATGTTTCAATAGTATTTTTGCCTTTTATTTGTCCATAAACCAATCCTAGCTAAATTAACCTCAGTCATTAACCAAGTTATGTTAGGTCCATGTTTCACAGTAACATTCGCACCAAAAATGCTGTAAATTAAGAACATGTTATGTCTTGGCTTTGCCAAGCATAGATTTGTTCAGTCTGATGGTGATGGAACCAGAAAGCCCCAGGTGTGACAGCGTGCTGGGTGTTTTGCTGTGAAAGCCAAGAGCCTGGTGTGTATTGGGAGGCTTACTACAAAAGGGTGTTGGCATGTTGACATTAAGGAGAATAATTGCTCTAACACTGCTGCATATTTACATATATTTCCTACTGTTTCCACTGAACATGTGACAGTGTAACATTGCTCTTTTCTCTTGTATGTATTAAGATTAATGTTTCAATGTATAAATGATTTTCCTGTTCACTGACTGTTCAGATCTAGAGAGTACTGATTAATCAATTTCAGTTTAGGATAGCTCCACATTTCTAAATCCCATTTAACCCCTAGAATCAGATCACTTAAGCCTGATTGCAATGTGGATGGCTGCAGTTTGCCAAGAAAAAAATAAATGAACAAACTCAGTGTTTATTGGACAGTGCATAGAAGCACAGGTTCTCTTTAAGAAGATTGGTTGGTTTCTCAAATGGGTAAAACCTTGCAACTAGTTGCAGTTATTAAGTTAGGAATCTAGAATATAATTTGACTTCTCAAACTTTAATAAATCCATGCCAGTGAAAGTCAGAATATTTACTGGAATCTATGTTAAGACCAATCAGTCACCACTGCTAAAATGTTATAAACACTGCTCACAAATATTAAGGGATATTTGAAAATGAATATAAAGCGATTCAATATCAATTATGTAAATGAGATGTAAACTCAATTATTGTGATTGAGTAGCAAATGCCATAATTATGGGGGTGAACAGAAGCTTGTCAAACTGGAGGAGAGTGCCACACAATGACTTCAGTAGGGTTTATGGTCATCCAAGAATGCCAATTCACTGCATGGACAGGGTCAGATTGTCCAGCAGTTCTTGTGGGATTCATTTTGAAATATCCTCTAATTTTTGTGAGCAGTGTAGATAACATAATGTATATTATTTCAGATTTAATAACCAATCACGCTTTAAAAATGCCACATCTACTATGTATACAGGTCAGAAATACAAAGGCATAGAAGAGCTATTCTGTTCACTTTACATTGCCATACTAACTTTGGCTGTATTTCTGCTGCCTTCAGGAATATATAATTTCTACCGATTTACATTCTGGGTTTTATTTGAACAAATATATATATAAATATATATATATATATATTTTAATCATAGCATATTTTAAACATGCTTAAAAACAATACATTAAATTGCAGTTGGCTGTATGAAATATCTTACGTAATTTACTGAATATTGCAATGAAAGTGAAAATAAAAAACGAGCATTGTCACGAGCATACCGTAGCTTGTCCTCACTACATTTCCCAGCACTCATCACCCCCACCATGTGACTCCCTACATCATGCACTGCTCAGTTCGTCATGGGACATTCACTAAGTCATAGGCAATTTAAAGTAATAACCTAGCATGCACGTCTTTGGGAGAAAAACGTATTAAGCATACGCAGACAGGGGGAGGACATGCAGCCTTTAATTCAAAGGATTTTGAATTAAACTATGTAACCATTTCAGGCAGCGAAAATACCAAAAGTAGTGACAGCCTACCTAATGTTGGTAATGAGACCTTTCTTCCCTTAGCATTTGCCAATGTACAGGCATTCCGATTAGAGTTTTCTTATAACCAATAGATTATGCTGTATTATTATTGCCATCTGTACTCTTTAGAACTGAACAGCCCTGTCATATGGACTTAACTGCATGGTGTGAAATGTTGTTTCAGTTGCAGCTTGAGTTTTACAAAACTTGTGTTTGGGGCTTGTGGGACATTTTGGCTCAATCTGTTCTTGTGCATGTTTTGTTTTTATTCAATCCTTTCGCCCCCAAATGTGTGTCTCATAATTTTTTCTGTATTTCTCCCACTTCCCTTGTTTTTGTGCTCTCCATCTGTATAGAATGCAGACAAGCTCTATAATGGTCAGCTGTCGGAATTCACCCCTCTATCCTCCATCCACACTCCACCTGTCCACCAACGTGGAAGCCAGCGCGACGAGGACCTGAATCACACTCATCGCAGGTCTGACTCTTCCCCTCGCAAAAAAGTGATGTACACCCGCTGGAGGGGTGGCCCCGACTACTGCACTTTCCGCCCATTCTTAAGACTTGGAGAAAACTCCAGGCTGTCTGGGAAGGCATATGCCTACAGTACCCCTGGACCTGAAACGTCCATCTGAGTTTAACTGGTGTGAGAGTTCAGACTGGTCTAGATGGACTTAAAGTTATATGATGAAAATGCAGAATGGTTTTGAATTGATAACTTGAATTGATGCACTTGAAGTTCGTACCCTGCCCACCGAGGCAATATGCAGCTACAGGGCTGGGTATTTCTTGGTGGTTCAAAAAAAGGCCCCGTTGTCCTGATAGCTCAATTGGAGTGTTAAGTGCTGTACTGACGGGCATTGCGACCCTTTACCTCCCCGGCTCCCTGTGCAAGGTGTGTGTATGTTACCCTTTATCATACCGTTCTCATATGAAAGTTACTTACATATACTGAGCAGCTAGTATATAGTATTTCCATTGAAAACATGCTTTCCTCATGGCACATCTGAATGTGGATATACATAAATACAAAAAATGGCCTTGCATGTTATGAAACCAGATCCTCATCTTTCTTTTTGATTTTCTTCCCTTCCCTTCTGTTTTTCTGCTTTCTGCTTTTGTTTTTAGAACAAACTGGTGTTGGGCTTGTGCAAATGTGTTTTTGAGGAATACCCCTTAAGACACTGTTGCATTTCATTGTAAGTTGCCATCATTGCCTCTGTATTTGACTAGACTCTAGACAGCAGTGTGTCATGGCTTTGTGTGTGTGTCTGTGCACAGATTTACTGAAACTGGACTGTGTATAAATAGAGTAGCTTAGCTCTTAGACTATACTGTTAGTAAAGGTTAAACCAAATGGGTCCATCTTATAGGTGCCTAGATATTTACGTTTCAGCCCCTTTCTAGTACTTTTCCATGGACTTTTCCTGAATTCAGAAACCTCAGTTCTTTCACTAACAACCTGACTAGATCCCTTAGTGTCCATCTTGTTCTGCCTTAATGCCATACTGCTTTCCTTATGTCACACTGTAGTCTGGACACCAAAGGTTGTAGAATACAAGATAATCGGAGTAAACTAGTGTTCTTCTTGCCTTACACCGATTGAGGGAGTGAGTAATGGACGCATGCTGGTATCTGAGGAATCCCACCACACTGCCTTAAGTTCACACACTTCACCAGCAGATGGGTGGTGACAGAAAGTGATTGCAGAATTCTCTTTTAAGATTGTTGTTAAATCAGTCTTTCTGTTACCATACAATAATACCATATATTGTACACTCATAATGTATATATAGTATTTAATGAGTGGTTGTAGATCAGTATAAATGGGGATATTTTTGCGGAGAGTAGATAACAGTAGGACGATTCTCATAAAATCTGCCACAGATAAGCCAGCCGTTATGGCAGCAGTTAATTTGGTTGGTACCGTTCACATATGCAGTGTTTTTGTTTGTTCCTTTTGTAATGCACATTTGATTTCTATATTAAGCATCACTTTAAAACTTGGTTAACTTTGAGATATACATTTGTCAAAGTCATCTGCCATTTTCATGTGTACATTAGACAATCCACCTCCCTTCAATGTTACATTTCCTTGCCTTGTGTTTCTGGGATGAGTTTCAGACCTAATCCTGACTAGATGGAATGACCATAATGGAGTGGTGGCTAAATGATGCCACGAAAATGCTTTGACCATATGCATGTGTCATAGCAAATTAGGTTTATTATAATTCAGTCAATTTGCCGCTTCTGTTTCCAACCATATATTCTGTCTATGCAGGTCAAAGCTGTGTGGAGATGTACACACAATTTTAAGCTAATGTTTTTCTCTTAGAAATTGCACACTTTACACTGAAATGTGATAAAATGAAGATGAAAGCCCAATTTTTATTCACTGGAAATAGACTGCATCAACAAACAAGTCAATTCAGATTCATATAGGGTAACTGATTGTGAATTAAAACTAACGCTCATGTCACACTCATTCTATCCATTTGTCCATTTTACTTTACTTCCTTTTACATTCCATTTTTTGTCTTTTTTTGCTTTGCTTTTTCCTAGTCCCATCTCTTTATACACTCTTTTCTCTTTTTCCCCTTGCAATCACATGTTCAGACTCCATCTCTTTAAGAGCTTTTAACCATCATTCATCGAATGGCAGAGCCAGAGATCTTAAGAGCAGGTATTGATTACTAAGAAGACCAATGTTCAGATAGAGATGTTTCTTTTTTAGATGCTTGTATGTAGGTGCCTTTTGGTACTTTCTAAGAAGTGCCCAAGTTGATGTATATGAATTAAAAGTTATACTAAGAAAAATCCGGGGCATATGTACATTTGTCCCAATCTGTTGGCAGAAAAGGCGAGGTGAATTATATGTTATTTATTAGTGTTCTGCGAGGATTGTCAGGTTTTCTCAGATGTAAAAGTATAAATGTGTAATTCCACAATCAAAATCTAAATGCTAGAGAGATCTATTCAGAATATTTATATCTATATATTGGTGAGTGTCGGTGCTGAGGTTTACTGTGAGTGAGTGAATGAACTAAAGAACAATCCAACTATTGGAATGGATTACTTCCTTTTTTGGTCCAAAGCTGTATTGCTTGAAATGCGTCTGAATGTAATTGTTATGTCAGTCAAACTCGTCACAACCTTGGTGTTTGCATGTTCATCAGCCAATTCTGATTTTCATTAAGTAGCTAACAGCTAATATTTTTTCTGCAGCTACTTTGGGGTTTGGTTCAGAGTTCAGCATTAGGTTTCAGGCAGTCCTGAAATTAGTACCCATGACATTCAGATAGCTAGCTCAAAACCTTAACTACTGTACATCATATTGTCATTGTAATATAGGCTTTCCCTCCAACTGCCAAATAAGTACAGTCTCAGTGATGTCTGATTCAAAAGTCAATTGTCCTTGAAAATAAGATTGTTTGGTACCAACCACTGTCACATGACTGTGATTACACACTCAGTTGCTAGTTTATTAGCTTTATTGTACCTAGACTCAATGTCTGTCACTTTGTGTTTAAGCGCACTATGTAGGTAGAGCCCTGTTGACTCTTGAATCTGATTCTGTGAACAATTTGTCCATTTACCCTGTTCATCAACAGAGGAAGACTTGTCATTGCAATATTGATATGATAATAGCTTTTTGTTTAAAATTAGATGCACAAGTACTATCAGCCATGCTTCATGGCATCATATATTGTCAGTTCTTAACAACTGATTCATCTCCAAAGTGCACCGATATTTTGTGTACCTACTGGCTAATAAACCTAATAAACTAGCAGCTGACTGTAACTGAATATTATACACCCTACTGTCCATGTTACACATTTTGATTGTAAGAAACGATAACTACTGAAAAGAATGAAAGACAAATAGAGCTTCTTTGTTTTTACAATATTTATTCTGTTAATGTTGCTGAGTATTGTTTATCAGATATCTGAATGTACTAAAGGAGAAGTCCAGTCTAAACATGCTAACACCTTGCTGCCACCCTGCTAATTTGTGGTTCCTAGTTAGCATGTTTTACTGAACCCTTCCTTTAGAAATCCAGATGATTTGAATTTGTACAGAATAATGATGTGAAGCCGATTTCACATTGCTTTGCTTCAGGAAGTGTTGTACAAGGCAAGCGGAGCTTGTGTTGCTCTGTTGGAGCAATTCCAGACAAACCACTGTACCACGTGTGAAACCCAGGAATCAGATGGTCACTAAACTGTGGTCTTTTCTGAAACACTGAATCCTAACCTGTAGAACTGTCAGATGTATAGGTATTTTATAAATCTTATGAGAAAAGGAAAAAAAAATCTTTTTTGCTACTTTTTGTATTCAGAAGTTTAAAAAAAAAGGATCGATTTATGGTATTTCAGTTTTTCACCAGTCAAAATTGGAGATGCAGCAGAACGCTACAACAAAGTAACAAATACAAGGCTGAAAATAGCTTTAACTTTTCGCTCTTTCTACTCTTTTATGTTTAAGGCTTTGATTAGTCATGTTGACGTGCACTGTTTCTACCAGGACGTATCACTGAAAATAGGAAGAAGGCACTTTGACGTCCATTCGCTGCTGTTACAAAATGTGTGACCAAATACTATTCTAGATGTCTATGCTGAAGTAAGGCTTTACTGACTCTAGTGGAGCTAAATCAACGCCAGCCTAATCAACATTAACCGAATGTCTATCTGCTTTTCTTTCTTTGTCAATCCGTCAGCACAATGTGTGAAGTTGCTCTTAACAAAACCTATACTGTATATTTAAATGTATGTATAGTATTGTACACTTTGCAGGATACATGTAGTAACATGAATCACTGTACATTTTGGGGGTCATTTTGTATACAGTTTTTAACAGATTGGTATCTGTAGATATATATATATATATATATATATATATACACACACACACACACACACACACACACACACACACACACACACACACACACACACAAACACACATGGATTTTTGCCAGCTTTTCTGTAGTTAACAGCCAAAAAGCTGTAAATCTGCTTGTAATAAATAAACAAAAATGTCCTGGAATGCAATGTTATTTTACCACACACACCCCCACACATTTATCTAAGCTAGAAATACTTGGACGTTAGCAGCATTTAAAAAATATAATCCCAGCCTCAGTTAAGCACAGCAAGCTATAACGCTGGAAACAAAGTTTCCAATTTCTTATAAATAGCAGCACCCTGACTGAATGTTCTCCTAGCATCTCTGTCACGCAGTCGTCATGCTGTTATCCGTTTTTCTTTTCAAAAACAATTTGCATTAAAATGAAGATGATACCCATGACTGCTGTTACAGAATTCACAATACACTTCCATTTTGAGTATTTAGTTCACAGCTGTATCCCGTGATTTACAACTGACAATCATGTAAAGGACAATCCAAGCAATTGAGGGTTAAGAATCTTGCTCAATGGCGCTACAACTTAATAAAAGGTCAGGGTGTCAACGAAGCACAGGTCTAGAACGGGAACCAGACCAGGATGGGTACTAGATCCATTGTAGGGCACATACACTTGAAGAGACCAGCTCACTCAGGTCCTGTCTTTAAAATATGAGCAGAAACTGAAGTACCTGGAGAAAATGCACATAGGAAACAAACAAACTAATGTAAGAAAGCTAAAAGTCTAAGCCAAGACCAAGAATTGACCCAGGGATCTCTGAAGCTGTGAATAGACAGAACTAACCACTTGTGCCAATGTGCCTCCCCATCACAATGCCGTGTCATTAGCGATTAAGAATGATTCACCTTGTTTTAGATGCATACAGTGGGTACCGAACGTATTCAGACCCCTTTAAATGTATCACTGTTTCATTGCAGCCATTTCCTAAAATAAAAAAAAGTTCATTTTATTTCTCATTAATGTACACTTTTTGCAACTTTATTAAGGAAAAACGGAAATATCACATGGTCATAAGTATTCAGATCCTTTGCTCAGTATTTAGTAGAAGCACCCTTTTGAGCTAGTACAGCCATGAGTCTTCTTGGGAATGATGCAACAAGTTTTTCACACCTTGATTTGGGGATT
>JAVSBV010000089.1:1913970-1940103 GCA_033117975.1 Parotocinclus spilosoma
ATATATATATATATATATATATATATATATATATATATATATATATAGCACTAATATTTCATCACTTTATCCTGCATCATTTTCTTGTAAACATTATCAAGTATACATGTCTAGGTGAAGGCCGCACAGTGGCTTGATGGGTAGCACTGTCACCTCACATCAAGAAGGTCCTGGTTTAATCACCAGGTGGAGTGGTATGCGTGGGTTTTCTCCAGGTACTCAGGTTTCTTCCCACAGTACAAAGACATGCGTGTTAGGTTTATTGGTGTCTCTAAATTGCTCCTAGTGTGTGTGTGTGTGTGTATAAATGTATGTGCCTTGAGATGGATTGTGACCTGTCTAGGTTTGTTCCTACATTGCACATTATGCCCATGACCCTGTCCAGGAGCAAACAGATAAAAAAGTGAAACTGAGTGAGTAATGTGTATGTGCAACGTACAAATATCCTAGCCCACTACCATGCAGATGGCCTGTTCCAGCGCTACATATAGACACATGGCAATGTCTAAGGGAGAAAAGGTAGATGGAGGTACATGTCGTGGCCATGGCATATGTGCTTTCATCAGCTGATTATTAGTTTTCATGTATACAGCATACCCTGATCTAAAAATCTGATTAAAAATCAGAAATTAAAAATTCAATAAAGGGAGCTGGACTAAAATAATTGGATACTCATAGCATGTATACTAGTTCCCTGATTATGTAACCTGTTATGGTTGCCAGATTTGCCTACTGTAAAGTTTTTTCTACCCATTACTGTGATGTTTCTTTCTTACAGGATCTGGTAACCCCAATATTAAATGCACAATGGAAATTAAAGGAATTGACACAGCTATAGAACACTGTGTGCTTGTCTCTACATTTTAATATTTTAATTTTATGTTACTTTTTCACCACCCATGTTTAGTGTGTCACTATGATTTTGGGTAAATCCCACATCCAACAACTTAACTTGAAGTGATTATCTTGAAGGTCAAATGAATCCACTAAAGACTGGATGAATGGTGGATTTAGAAGCTCTACAGCCAGATGGACTTCCGAGGTAAGTTCACTTTCTGCAAGAAAGTTATAAAAGCTGATGTTTGAGCAAGCACTCCACTTCTATTTAAAAGTGTTCACACTGAGTCAACTGATGTAGGAAGTTTGTGTGTGTGTGTAACTGTGGTGACAGCACATTTAAAAATCAGGATGTGGCAACCTGCAAGTGAAAAGAAAGTGTCGTCTTTGTGGTGAGGAAGACTGAGCTATCCAGTGTGTTTCTTCCTCTCACTTACCCCAGCACTTCCTGACTGTTTTAAGATCAACTCTGGTATAAAAGGGAAGAGTGAGGGAATGGGGGAAGGAGCGAGGCTCTTTTCCGACAAGTGACATGTTTAACAATGAGTTAATGAGATTGCTAGCACAATAGGAGGTAACTTCTAGTGTTATCACATTGCACATTGCTCAGTTTTCCCCTGTAAACCTTTTGTATTGCTCGTCCTTTTAGGGAAAGGCACTGACAAATCCTTTGGGAGTTGTACTGATTTGACTTAAGTTTTTGCCTCACAGCTCCAGAGATCTCCTGTTCAATTCCTGCCAAGAGTCTGTATGGAGTTTGCATGTTCTCCCTCTGTGTTTGAAAAACTCCTTAAGACTCTAATTTAGAGTTGCCCCATTTAGAGTGTGTGAATTGGATTGGCACCCTGTCCAGGATTGGCTGGATAAAATAGTTGAAAATGAATGAATAATGATGAGTATTTTGTATTTGGTCGTTTCATCTTACATTGTACAAGAAGTAAAATGCATATTTGTTTGAATTGTAGTTGCATATTCACACTCTCTTAAATGATTTATCTTTAATATTTTTTCTGTCCCTTTATAATCTCTTCTGGTTTTTCTTCTTGTCCCTTATCACCTCCCTTGCGTTGGACCTATAATGCTAGCTTTTAGCCTTTCGGTTTCACTGTAGTGTACTTTGTTTCAAGACTGTTCTGCTTGATTTATAAAGAGTAGTTCTGCTCTTCTGTCAGTTTGAATAACAAGACAGCCAGGTGCAATTTGTAGAGATTCAACCTAACTCACATGATTGCTCTGTGGTGTCAGGGCAATGTAGTTCACAAAGATGCCTTACACTGAAGAATACCTGCTGACACCACAGACACTTAGTCATTATTTATATACACAATGTAACTGTGAGAGACAGAATCAGACAGAAAAAAATCAAGAAAATCAGATTGCGTCCTTTTTAATTAATGAATTTGCATTTTATTGCATTAAATAAATATTTGATCACACACCAAACAGCAATAATTCTGGCTCTCACAGACCAAGAATGCTGGCTCTAACAGCTTTTCTTTAAGAACCTCTCCCATTTTGCACTCATTACCTGTACTAATTGCACCTGTTTGAACTTGTTGCTTGTATAAAAGACACCTGTCCACATAATGAATCTCACTCTAACCTCTCCACCATGCCCAACACCAAAGAGCTGTCTAAGGACACCAGAAACAAAAAGGTAGACCTGCACAAGGCTGAAATGGGCTACAGTACAATAGATAACAGCTTGGTGATAAAGCAACAACTGTTGGTGCAATTATTAGAAATGGAAGAAACACAAGGTGACTGTCAGTCTTCCTCAGTCTGGGGTTCCATGCAAGATCTCACCTCATGGGGTAAGGATAATTCTGAGAAAGGACATGATTCAGCTTAGAGCTACATGGGAGGACCTGGTCAATGACTTGAAGAGAGCTGGGACGACAGTCTCAAATATAACCATTAGTAAAACACTATGCTGTCATATAATAAAACCCTGCAGGGCACTCAAGGTATCCCTGCTCATGCCAGCAAATGTCCAGGCCTGTTTGAAGTTCACCAATGACCATCTGGCTGATCAAAAGGAGGCATGGGAAAAGGTCATAAAGTCAGATGAGACCAAAATAGACCTTTTTGGTATGAACTTCACTTGCTGTGTTTTGAGGAAGAAAATGGATTAGAACACCATCCCAACCATGAAGCATGGGGGTGAAAACATCATACTTTGGAGGTGTTTTCTGCAAAGAAGACAGGACGACTGCATCGTATTGAAGGGAGGATTGATGGGGTCATGTATCATGACATTTTGGCCAACAACCTCCTTGCCTTTAAACATTGAAGACGGGTCGTGGCTGGGTCTTCAAGCATGACAATGAACCCGAAACATGCAGTCAGGGCAACTAAGGAATGAGTGGCTCCACAAGAAACTTTTCAATGTCCTGGAGTGGCCGAGCCAGTCTCCAGACCTGAACCCAATAAAAAATCTTTGGGGGAGCTGAATCTCAATGTTGCCCAGCGACAGCTCTGAAAACTGAAAAAGGAGTTCTGCTGCAGTGTGTTCAAATTTGGTCAAGAACTACAGGAAACCAACTGTCATATGTGATGTCTGCCCAGATCATCACATTAGTAGCTGGGGCAGCATGTCACTCCACAGCAAAAGCAGGATTAAATTGCTAACTACAAAATTTCCATACTCAAACTCAATGCCATCAAATCCCAAACAGAACCTGGATTTGTCACTAAAGATGGTACGGTCCGAATCAGGGGCAATACAGGTTTCTTGTTTATGACACTACTGCAATCGAAGGAAGCAATCCAACATTTCTATGTGTGCATGTCATTTTTAATAGATGTTTATATTTCATGTGTTAGATCAGGTGGTGTCTTTAAAGGGTTCCAGTGTGAGTGAGTTAGTGCATCCATGTGCACTGGTGGATAGGTAACCCTTTTTAGAGGTGGTTTTCATCTTGCATACTCTGCTGCCCTGATTCTCTACAACCCTGAGTTGGATAAAGCAGGTATTAAGAAATTATTTTGCATAAAATACAATAAAATGTCACTTTTGTTAATGATATCTAAATATTCTTGTGACTCACTGAGCCCTCATCCATTTTAATAAGAGTACTTTTCATGACTTACTCACAAAACAGCACCGATTCTTCAATTTTCTTGACTGACTTTGTCATAGTACAATAGCATAAAGTTGTGCTGCCAACTCAACACACTGCAGTGGGAACCCACAACCACACATTGGCTAAAAAAATTATCTCTCTCCAGTCACAGAAAAAGAGTGCAGTAGAGGAAGGGCATGCAGTTGTGGGTGAAAGTCTCACACAGAAATGAACACAGCCTCCCCTGTGTAGCATGCCTGAGACATCATTTCTATGCCAGCCAAAGTTGCAGAATCCCTAAACATGGAAACTATCCAAACACCAGGACAGGATGGAGATAGGCAGAGGAATGGGGGAGAGAGAGTGAGTGTGGAAGGAAAGGAGTGTTACTTAGCTGTGTTCATTAAACTCACCTAGCATGCTCCCTTGCATTTACACCTTCACTAATCTTTGCAATCCGAGCTCTAGCAGATATAACATTAACTGGATTAAGACTTGAATTTGTTAAACAGCCAACACAGTAGAAAGTGGTGGCTAACAGGAAGTCAAGTCAAATTTGTTTGTGAAGTGCTTAAATGGGCAGCACGTTGACTTGATGGGTAGCACCGCTTGCCTCACAACGAGAGTTGGATGGAGCGGGTGGAGCGGCTTGGGTCCTTTCTGTTTGGAGCCTGCATGTCCTCTCCGTGTGTGCGTGGGTTTAATCCGGGTACCCCGGTTTCCAGCCACAGTCCAAAGACATGCATGCTAGGTTAATTGGCATCTCCAAATTGTCATTGACTTGCATATGCAAAACACCCCAGCCGTGTAACTGAAAACAGCTGCAAGCCCAAGCCCGGATAAATGGGGAGGGGTGGAGACAGCAATGGCAAACTACTCCACTATCCTGCCGAAATACTTCATGGATCACAACAATGTAGGATAGAAATGTGTGGAGATCGATGATACATTAAGTGACCAAGAGTTGGCTGCGACTGTACGGTTAATCCGCCCCCATTGTCTCAAACTAGCCTTACAACTACCGAGACTCAAAGCCCCAGTGGAGCAATCCTTTGGCAACAATGCAATGAAAATACTCCTGTAATGTTATGGGGAACTAACTTAATGTTAGGAGGACCAAGATTTAAAAAGGTCCTTAGTCACCAGCCACTTTATTAGGTACACCTTGGTAGTGCAAGTTTGGGCACGCTTTTGCCCTTAAAATTGCCTGAATTCTTCATGGTATAGAGTGGGTGTTGGCTACATTTCTCAGAGATTTTAGTCTATAATGCTAAAATAGCATCACAGAGATGCTACAGATTTGTTGGCCGATCCAAGTCTCCTGTTCCATCACATTCTGAATGTGTTTTATTGAGACATGGTGACTGCAGAGGCCATGTGAGTACAGAGAACTCATGATCATGTTCAAATAATTTTTGAGTTTAAGATGAACTGAGCTTTATCACATGAAACGTTATCCTTCTGTAACAAATATAAGTTGTGTGCAGTAAAGTCTTAAAGGAATGGTCAACAATACTCAGGTAGACTGTGGTACACAATGTTGAGTTTTTTTAAGGGGCCTAATAAAATATCCAAAAAATATCCTCCACACCATGAAACCACCATCAGCAGCCTGAACCGTTGACTCCGGGCAGGACAGATCCTTGCTTTCATGTTGTCATGCCAAATTCTCACCTTTCCACCTGAATGTCGAGTCTCTTCAGACCAGCCAAACATTTTGCAATCTTCTATTGTCCAAATTTTGATGAGTCTGTGCAAACTGTAGCCTGTCCTTGCATGACAGGAGTGTCACCCAGTGTGGTCTTCTGCAACAGTAGCCTGCCTGCTTCAAGGTTTGATATTTGATCATTTGAAGATGCTCTCTTCATACCACAGTTTAAAATGAGTGCTTATTTAAGTTAGTGTTACCTTTCTGCCAGCTCAGCTTGCCATTCTCCTCTGAACTTTGGCATCAACAAGTCATTTTCCCCAGAGAACTGCAGCTCACTGGATAATTTCTCTTTTTATGAGAATTCTCTGGTAACCCTAGGGATGGCTGTACAGTTTCTGAAATACTCTGGACCAGTCCATCATGCCATGTTCAATGTCACTTAAATCACCTTTCGTCACTTTAATCATCATCATACCTAAATACCTAAATATTTCTGATGTATTTGTATTTGTTTCTGATGAACAGGTGTACCTAATAAAGTGGTTAGTGAGTGTATATGCACATATTAAATTTCTGAAACATCTGCTCATGTGATTAACCCTATTTTAAATTATATTTATTTTTATTGTAATCTTTCAATACAAAAATGTGAAATGAGCTCTGAATAAAATGACTTTTAGAAATAACTAACTACCAGAACTTACAAATGTATCTGAATTATGAATTCACCTGAAAATACATCAGTAAATGCCTGTTAAATTTATAACAGAGACAAATGCATGTCATTTTAAAGGGTTTAGAACCTGAACATTACTTCTAGTTTTACTTGTAGAACTGATTAGTAAGAATGCACATAGAAACAAATAGCTGTAAGGAAGTTATAAAGCCACATAACTAATAATATCTAAATAAAATATAGGTATTATTTACATCCAGTTTAAAATGACTCATGACCGCACATGCACTTTCCTCTAGCTGTTTCCTAGGTTTGATTTCTCCATGGTGACTCAAGTAAATGACAAAAACAAAGGTCACACTGTTTTTTTGGGTGGAAATGTCAGTCACTATTTCCCCGTCATCATTTAGTGGCCCATTTGGTTGGGGTCCAGTGAATAAAGCACAGGAGGAGGTGGAGTCTGGAGCAGAGCCACAGGATACCATTGTTACTCCACTCACACTGCAGGCAAAGAAGGTGAGACTGTAGGACTGCACAGGCCAAACAGAATTGCTCAAAGGCTAGCGAGCTGCTGTGGTTATGGGCTGGAAGTGGAGTCAATCTCAGCTCATAGTAGTCCTTGCCAGGGCTATAGCAAAGGGACATGTAATAAAACATAATCTCATCCAAAGTAAATGAATGATAAATATGGATGTGAATTTCAGCATGTTTTTTTACATGCACAAAAATACACCATGATAAAAATGCCAGATGCTTGATCTTTGTTTGAGGCATGATTACAATGTCTGTTTGTCTGTTTCCTGTTTAAAACCTCTTGCACCTAGCAAAAACACCCAAGAAAAGACAGCTTTGACAGATTTCTTAAAAACATTGAGATTTGTTTGAAAAGGAGAAAGCCATCTTTTTTAGGTCATTGAAAAGACATCTATAAAAAGATGTTCCTCTATGTCCAAATTTAGTTGCAAAGTGTCTTTTTCAGGTTGTTTTTGTGACGCTGTCTCAACATAATGTTGAGACATAATTAATGCCCTATTTATGTTATATTTAGTCATTTATTAATAACCCTTATCCAAAGCAAATTAGAACAGACAGATTTGACAGATACAATCTTACAAACCAATCAATTATGTGCATTGCAGTGGCAGCTTTGCTGAGATTTTAACCCACCATTGTATTCTATGGTCCATATTGTAGTACCTTAGCTGCTAAGCCACTACATACTTTACCAGAACTCACAATGTCCTGTAATTGTTATGTTCAGAAACACTAGTAATATTATCAAATTATTTTCAGCGCTATATTAGGCCTATATGTGTTATAAAACAGACGTCCACTTTGAGCTAAATTTGGACCAAATCAGTCAAACAAAACATAGCCCAATTTTCAACAATTGTTTTTGAGTTAAAAAAATACCATGAAAAAGTGACCAGATTTAGCCCAAAATAACAACGTCCATATAATATCTGGTGCTTGGTGGGACTTTGTAATATAAGGTATTAGTGCTTCATTACTTTATAAACCTCACATCAAGAACTCTTGGTTGATCGTCCATTCTCTTACTCACATCTGTCCACTTCAACAAATTATACCAGTTCTCTATACACTCCACATGCTTCCTATGAAATACTGAATCCAGTAAAAATTTCCTGTTTAAAGTTTCCTGTTTTACAAAGCCCTTTAATGATCTTGCATAATCTATACATCTGACTTTATTCATTAAGCATGTTATCCCCCAAAGTACAGCTTTACCATGCTCAGACAAACTTGAAGAGATGGACTCAGTCTTGGTTGACTTGGACTTAGTCAAGTTACTCTACCTGTGTAGTGTGATCGCTAACCCGGAGCATTGGAACACAAATATAATCTTAAATCAGCTGCCTCTTTTACATGAAGCACAAGTAACCGAAATATACTGCTCACAAAATGTATTTCAAAATATCCCATAATGAAATATCCCTTAATTTTTGTAAGCAATTTAACTGTATTGCATAATCAATAAGTCATTATATAATAAATATAATAATAAATATTACACGTCATATCAGATGGCTGTGTCAGCAGACCTAAATGGATTCCAAAAAGTCATAAGTAGAGCTGTGAAGTCCACTGTGCCATACAAGCATGACCCCCCCACCCCCACCAAACCTCACATTGTGATGTAAGTGTGCTTGGGCCCAGCATTTAAGCTCAACTTGAGTGCAGGCTAGCAGGGGACTGGAAATGGGTGCACTCATACCACGGCAGGGTACAAGGCAACTGGCAATATAGTGTGCCTATGCTCTAAGATCTTAGAGTATAGAGAGACAAGTGGCCAAAAAACAATTGGAACACAAACTCACATGTGGCCAACAAAGTATTGGTACCATACTTTACCATACTCGTACCATATGTGGCCAAAGGTATTGGGACACAAACCCATTTATGGTCAAAAAGTATTTGGTAATAAATCCATTAGTTTCAGAGCTACTGGGACACAAATGCACATGTGGCCAGAAGTTCTGAGGAACTGTAGATCTTGTTTGTTTTGTATTTGTTTTGTCTGGTCAATTGTAAGTGGCTTTTGGTCCTCTAATATGTTAATCAATGTCAATAATAGTTAATTCATCCAAAGTGAAATCCCTTAGCATTATGAACTATTGGTCCCCAGTAACTTCCATTCGCTGTGCCCATATTAGCATGGTGGGACAAAGTAATATCTGCCATAGCTCATTGCCCTATTGGCCCCGGAGCAGTGGCAGGTTGATCGGATGATTATTTCTCAGAGAGAATCAAGTGGCTGCTAACTGAGCCATGGCAATTACCTACAGGTAATCAAGGCTTGGTATGGACAAAGCGGCCAGCCTGGAGCTCTACCGTCCCTACTCAGATTCTGTTACCTGTCATCTATTCACAAAGCATAATAGGGCGGTAACCAGAACCAGCCACTAACCGGCCAAATTTGGCTGTCTGTCAAGTTCATTGTCTTGCTGTGAGCTGAAACAAAACACCAGGGGGAGATGTGGGTATCAAAGGGCCAGAGGCCTTCAACTGTGACCCTGGAGTGGTGGCCAACCATGACCTTTACAGCCTTTCTACAATGTTAATGACGTTAGTGATGCTCGTAATAATGACCGAGTAAGAACAACCGAGCAGCACCAAGTAGTCTGACGAGTGGTTTGAAGTGATATTAGCCTAGAACAACTATGGTGGCCCCGAGGTGAGGAAGGAGAAACCCATGAGATATTTATAGACTTCAAGACTTGGAAGGTTGGATTTGAGATAAAGGGAGCTTAAGGACTCTATGACAAAAAGAAAGAGAGGAAGGCAGAGTTCTATGTTAAGAATAGTGTGTAGCTTAATGATTAGATAATGAGGTTAAGATTGAGGATATGTGTAGGTATTAACTGTAGTAATCGGATGTCCATGTAAAGTGCATACAAGAAAATCAATACAAACTTATCTGTTAGTGTGTGATGTATCAGGTAAGCAGATGTGGAACCACAGTAACAGTTTCTTCACAGTTGGTGGTGAGGGAGACAAAGCGAAGACAATGAGCTAATTACAGTTAAGATCCATGTTCCTCTTCCATGCAAGTCATGTTTATACAACCTGTTATCGTCTTCCCCTTCTCCCCCTTCTCTCCCTTTTAACCCTACTCACACTTGTTGTAAGTTATTAGTTTTAAAGAAAATAAAAAAAGGACAATTTCTCATCTTACTTCTTCCAGCCGTGACTATTTCTGTAAAACACCTTGTGCTCTATAGCATAACCATGTAAATCATACTTGTCTTTGATATTGTTAATATGTCTCCTTTGAGTAGAGCTGACTGGATATAATGATTGGGTGATTTACCCACTGCAGAGACTTGTTTATGACAAACACAGCTAAATAAAACACAGCCAAATAAATAAATAAATAGTAGCTGAAGACACAATTGAGGGGTAAAAATCTGATACCATTAATGAAAGTGCTTCTATTTTACATGTTCATTATTAGAAATCCTACAATCATTTATTCCTTCACTTTCTTATCTGAATATTTCTGGACACGTCTGCAGCATAGGGAGCAAGGCTGGAAGAACCCTAAACAGGGCACCAATCCATCATAGAGCACACACACTCATACACAGTCACCAGCATAATCAATTAACACAAAGCATGTTGTCGGACTGTGGGAGGAAATCAGAGCACCCAGAGTAAACGCACAAGGACACAGATGGAGGACATGCAAATTCCACAAAAAATGACCACTCTATCTGGGATTTAACACAAGACTGTGTTCTCACTGTGATTTGACAGTGCCACCCCCCATTCCATCAGCATAACAAAATGATAATTAATTACATAAATATCTAAATTAATCCATATTTGGTATGTTCTTCCTTTTGATGTAATGGCAGTGTGCAATTGAGCTCACATGTTCTCCCGAGGTTTGGGCAAAATTGCACTATCCCAAAATGATTTTACAATATTCCAAATAGCATTATGTGAAGTTACTGAATGCTTCGATTGACTCAATGGGGTTTTCTTAAACATTTGGTAGATGTTGCATATTTGAGCTGTCTGGGTCATTATACCCTTCTACAGTGTGAATTCTTCTCCACATGGATCCAAACATGCATTTTCACTAGTGGTTTCATACTTCTGGCTGTGCAGATACTCCAAATCCAGACTAATACAGCCCACCCTTTTATTGGTCTCTTCAAGGCCCTGTTCCCAAGATGCACACTGCCAAGGTCAGAACCTTGAATTGACAAGTAGCATGATGACAGGCAAGAACACTCATTGTTCTGTTTGGGTTTTACTATTTATTATCTGTCATATTAAGCAACTCTCATGATCCATTTATAAGAATTTGAATGAGCAAGTGCAACATTCATAAACAAAAGGACATCAGAGATTGAAAAACAAAATCTTAAATAGTTGTTAAATTCCAGTTCACTCCAAAATCACTTAGAATAAGCAAATATAAATTTTATTGAAAGCTGTCAGAATGTTAGAACTACTCCACAAATAATTTTTTTTGAAAATCTGATTAGAGTAATAATGCTATTTATAATATATGAATCAATATCACATGTTTAGCAACCTTAATGACACTGAATATATACATCTAAACTACAGCGCAAGGAGCTGCTGCTCAAACTGTAATGGACTAGCCACAATCTTAAAAGTACCTACTGGTAAACAATTGAGTGAACAAAATGCGCTATAGAAATAACATTTGTTTAAATATACTGTACATTACCTATTAGAGACCTGCATACAAGCTTACCTGCTTTATTCTCAAAATGTAGTCATACTGCTGCAAAACTTGTCATGTTACATTATTAAAAATCATTAATTTACCTGCCACAACTAATTCATACAACAATATTTTATAACACACCTATCAGCAACATAATTTAAACTCACAGTATTACTTTTTGCAAAAAGCATTATCCATTGGTAGATTGGCAAACTCAGTGTGTTTTTATTTGCTTGTGTTTGTGAAGCTTTCCTTGCCAAATGCTTGTCATTATATTGTACAGTTCATCCTGCTCAAGAACGCTAGTAGACTTCGACCAGAAATACAGACACAACTGAGTTAGATCAAAGTTAAGCGGACTGGCTCTAATTTGAAGCTGTTTGCGTGTGTGCAGTCAGATTATGGAACCATAATACTCAAATACCTTTAGACTGTTTCATTCACTGTTTTTAATCCTGGATCTGGATTTCCACTAAACCAGTATAGCATTCCTTCGGTGTAGACGGTGTAATAATCAGTGTAAAAGTGGATCAGAGTAGTGGGAGTGTGTGTGTGTGTGTGTGTGTGTGTGTGTATGTGTGCTTGTGCATCTTGAGTATCACTAACAGGCATGGTCCTCTGGTTAAGCAAATCCCTGTCTAGGATTTGCATACTGCTAAACATGTATGGATTTGGATGCACACACGCACATACACTTAGGGGGAGCTTAGTAAAGAGGATAAAAGCAGTCACTAAGCCATTCCATCAGACCTTAGTGGGTATGGGTACTAGACTGGCCTGTCTGCAGTTCTGACCTGTCTCCAATAGAGATTGTGTGGAGAATTTTGAAAAATAAAAAATAAAAAAATAAAATCCCAAAACAAAACAAAAAGCATGGTGTCAAGACCTCTGTTGAGTGTTGCCAGAGGGAATTTAAATGTGCATTTTCCATACTGTACCAACTTTTTCTCATTTGGGGTCGTTCATGGTTTGGCTGTGATTACTGAGGGATCTATATGCTTATCCTAGATTTTAATTTAAATAATTATTATTCTATATCAGTACAGTAAAACAAGTGGAAATTCTTGGCTCTGATAAGTGCTTAAATGCTACAGATAGGGGAGATATAAATTAGGTTAAAAACACTTAAGTATTTCTTTAAGCAGGAGTCAGGAGGATTGCTATGGACTAATTAACCATGGGGTTAACAGACTTTTGGGAGTACTTCCCCATGCACCCAGCATGTGGAAACCATTCCTGCATTACACAGACACTTTAATTATTGAGGCTCATTTGCAACCTTTCCAGCAGCTGTGACTGACAGGCGGGACAACTTCAGTTTAACCACATGCATGCAGCCAATTAGCGTTAAGAGAGAGATAGAGTGAGAGAGGCTGACAGAGATGGTATATGGAGTCCAGGGAAATATTAACCACTTGTTACATTTCCAGTGTGGTATTTTGGGGCTTAAATCACAATACAGCTGTGTCTTTTATAACAAAGTAGATATTGTACACACACTGAAAAATTGCTGTCATTTTTGACATAATGGTGTTTTTTCAGTAGTGAACAGGACACATGTATAATAGTGTAAAGGCATTTTAACCAATGTTTTAGTTCTGTTTCCTTAATTTGTTGTCTGTATGTAACAAAACTAAATTCCATCATGAATTTAATGAAATACAGACAGAGAAACCAAGCATTCAATAACATCACAACTAAAATATTGTAAAATCATGCTGGGATAGCATGAACCCATAGGTTTTTCACAAGTCTATAGAATCAATTAATTATTTTTAGTTTTTTTAAACATTCAGCATTTCACTCAAATTCATAGGCTGATTATAAGATTTGTAATGAAAGATACTGCATTAAATTCATGATTTAAAATGCAAAACATAATCACTTTTGCTGATGCTCTTAGACTGTGGATTCCACTGTATATATACAAACATTTTACGTGAAACATCTTGGTTATACTTTATGTTTCAGCACCTGGACAGCTCCACTTAACTGCACTATAGCAGTTTAAGGTGCATTGGTTTATAACAGCGATAAAATAAAACATATTTTTACATAAGGTTTTCAGATACTTATTATTTTATATTTTACATCTACATCGACTGTCAGAGGGAAGGGGTTTAAGGCAGTTGAAAGTGGGCTGGCTTTATTAGTAAATTCTCCCAATTCTTAGTTATCTGTGCATTTTAAAGGGAGGTACATACATTCAGCAAGCTTTACTTTAACTGTAAGCAGCATTATCTAAAGGACTCTTAAGAGTTTAAGGCTGTATTTTTGTCTCACCAAGAGCCAAATAGGTTCCAAATGCATTTTACACTATTTATTTTGCTTTGTATTCATTATAACCAATCAGACCTTTTGCTTCGAGTTGTCTACATGAAATCTCGCTCCTTTATCCATTAGAGTTGGCTCAGACAAGCTCCTATGCATTTGTAATCATGAGACCAGACTGGCCTAGGAGAGGAGAGGTCTCCAGAACAACTAATGACCTGAATGCAGAAGAGACAGGGTGGGCGGACAGCTACACTGGGCTTCATTGGCTGAATGTGAAATGAAACATTCCGGGAAGCGGCGGTGGGTGCAGCTGCACAGGAGGCCTGTGAAACACCGCTTGAACAATCATGCTCACTGTTGCCCAACCTCTTGCTCTCCAAAAGCCCATTAGCATAGACCGTTCTGCTTGATTGACTCCCATAGCTGGGCAAGACACATCCTTTGTCCACTAATCAGTGCAAGATGGTAGATTAAAAATGACCACTAAGGCTGCAGGGTGACAGCGAGCAATGTCTTGCCAAATTAAACTGAAAAATTTGAGTAACAGTCATTGAATCAGGGAGGAAAACAAGTTCTTCTTGAATAGTGTAAGTGTAGCAGGAGACGGGCTGTTTGTAATATAGTTTGGCTGTCATAGCATTAATTGTAGTCAAGTTAGGGTCCACTATGGTCTAACAGGCTTCAACCATTTCTCTCATTCTAGGCCACTCTCATGCTTGTCCAACTGGTCTGCTGATATGCACTTATAGCTCAGAATGCAGAAGTGAATCTATTTTTCAGTTTACCCAAGTTCTCCCATGTCACCCCAAAGCTGTATTCATTTTACTGGCTCATTTTCAAACATTTAACTGTAAAGATAAAAATGGACCAGGGACCTCCCTACTGAAAGTTTCAATAAACCTCTCTCAATATGTTTCACCTTCTGAGAAGCAGTGTAGCTTAACTGGACAAGGCAAGAGGAAGACAATTGTCAGAATTTTTCTCTGCATTGAGCCATGTTGGTGGAAAAAAATTGCTGACACAGATCTTAAAAACGCAACTTTTCACCCAGCCCTTAAGTGAGGACTGGCATTGATTACTTACTTACTGACCATTTTAAAACAACTCCACTGTAAAAGCTGGACAAACTGATTGTACTTAAAGAATTTAAAATAAGTGATTAGCTTATTTAACTTATTTGTGGACTTATTAACTTAAAGTAGTTAAGTAACTCATACTAAAGAATACACATTTTTTTAAGTAAAAACAACTTCATTTCCAAATAGACTGGAAGAACCATTTGAAGTTGAATACAGTAAAATACTTTTTTTAACTGAAAATGATACATATTACATTTGTTGAGCATACAAATAATAAATAAAGCATATAAAAATAAAAATAAATATTATATTATTAAAAATAATAGAGCATATTGTTTTACCTACATCAATACCAAACAGGTTTAGTTAAAACTGTATGCATAGATAGATTTTGTTAGATAGATTTTTGTTTTGATAGATTTTTTGTCTTGAGAAAAAGCCTAATAAAGAAAATACAAAGCACTCTGGATTAGGGAGCCTGCTAAATGCTCTAACTGTAGCAGAAAATGTAATAATGACAAATAAAGGTTTTAGCCATATGTGTCACATTATCTGGGCTATACCAAACAACAACAATGCAGCATAAGAAGTCCAGTTAAAGTCATCAAACATTATTTCTTTTCAGTAAGTGTCCTTGGGCAAGACTCCTTAATATATACTAAATCTGTCACTGCTACAACGTTAAATCATAGCTATTTTTTAAAATATCCATTCACTTTCTTCCATTCCACTTAATCCTGGACAGGGTTGCAGGAGAAACTGGTGCCTAGCTTCAAGGTTGGGACACTCCTAAAAAGGGTGTCAATCCAACACAGGACCCAAACTTTAACGGTTCACTTTACCATCATCGATTAACGCATGTCTTTGGACTGTGTGAGGATACTGGATTACCGTTAGTACACCCATGCGGACAGGGGGAGGGCACCCCGTTGCTCCACCTGATACTGAACCCAGAACCTTCTTGCAGTCAGGCAATAGTTTTAATCAACAAGCCACCATGCTGCCCTTATAGCATTATCATATACACAGTGTTTTATTTGTTATTTTTACCTTTGTTTGTTTGTTTGCTATCAGCATCAGTGGCCATCTCAGCGACACACACAAAGTTATATCCATACACAAGTGTCATCTCATCTCAACACCAGTCATATATATATACAAACACAAGTCAATGCCAATTTTAGATTAATTAATTAACTTATTGTGCATGTATTTGGACTGTGGGAGGAAACCGGAGTACCCGGGGTAAACCCATGCAGACACAGAGAGGACATGCAGACTCCACAAAGAAAGGACACAGGTCACTTCACCCTGAGAATGAACCCAGGACCTTCTTTACATTTTGTTACAAATTAATTAAGATTTAATTAAAACTGAATAAACTCTGACATATTTGGAAACAAAATGTAACATAAACACAAAATATTTTGACATGGAACTGACTCAAACACTATTAGCATTATTACCATAGGCTTATTTTTCTACCGCTTAAGATGGTTCACTTCATAAATATCCAGACTGAAACAAAAAGTGTTCCACTCGCTCATACACTGGTCCCTTAACTTGGACATGTCATAAAGGCGCTGTCTTTATAGGTTGTTTTTGGCAAGAGTATATTGCATACATATTCATGCTGGACCAATTTATTAACCTAATGCATGTGTTTTGAAAGTGGAAGGAAAAATTAGTCCACACAGATGGAGGCCAAGGTAAGGATTGAACCTGCAATCTCTGGAGCAGTGAGCTGACTGCACTAATCACTTGGGCCACCATGCTGCCCACAGTGTGCCAACCAGATCTGTTACTCATAAATGAGACCAATAGTACAGGTTATTTTACGTCTCTTACTTAAAATATGTTACTGTTATGACACTTGTTTGTAACATCCTCCAGTAAGTTATTAGTGCACATGCCTTGTCTTGACTGATTTTCTGATCAAATGAAAAAAATGTTTCCCTTCTGCAAGGCTGTCCCAACAGTGACAACAGTGTGTGTGTGTGTGTGTGTGTGTGTGTGTGTGTGTGTGTGTGTGTGTGTGTGTGTGTGTGTGTGTGAGAGAGAGAGAGAGAGAGAGAGAGAGAGAGAGCAGAATGAGTATTTCTTAATTGTCAAATGTAAATAGTCCGTGGTTATGCAAAGTGATTTGTTACTAATTATAATGACACACAACATCTGCGCATATAAATAATTTGACTTAAAAACGGAGCTTTGTGGTGTACAAACACCTCAATGACTAATGATGACTGGTTGCATTGGCAAATCTCTGTATTTTACATTTTACATTCAACAAGATGCTGCAAATGATTGGAAGGAGGATGCGAGACACAAACCCTGAAAAGAGAGAGAGAGAGAGAGAGAGAGAGAGAGAGGTTGTGGATTAGACACGAGGCTGCGAGATTGCGAAACACGCCAACGTGTAATTGCACGATAAGGCGCGTTCGGAATTTATTGGCCCGGCTGCTGTTTCTGCTCCCTGCTAATCTCGCTCCTCTCCAATCTGTCTTCCTAATCTTCCATGGCAGAACAGCTAACCAATGGCGGCAGGAGCGGTTTTTGGAGAGCCTCGAAAATATGCAGCGCGGCGATAAAGCCAATGCTAATTAGGGACATTTAGGACAGAAAGCGCAAGGGTTTACAAACGAGGAAAATGCGGGCCAGTGATGACTCCTGTTAGTCACTGGTGAAGATGGGTTTGGTAAAAGCTAGGATTCACCATTTGAGATTTTGGTTAATTGGTGAGGAGTTTTCAGTTAACTTTTTTGAAGCCTTGTGTCAACCATTTTTCTACTTCAGTTCAGTGTTTTGGGGTGGAAATATTGGGTGGAGTATTAGGTAGTAGTGGAAACTATCAGTGTTTAATCAGGATTTCTTCTGCTCAGGGTTGTGCAGCCCATCTAATGTACACTAAATGAGGGTCCTGTCCATTGCATGGCTGGGTGGGAATCATGATCAAACCCTCTTCCCTGACCGGCCTCTACTCCCTCAGGCACAGTTTAACCCTGTTAGAGTGACACCCGACCACAACGGATGGTACCGCCAGAAGGAAAACCCATGTCATCACAGTGGTGGGCTATATAACGTCTTGGACTGTACTATGCAGCTCTATTTCAGTAACATCACATGTTTTCTAAATAGGTTTCATATCTGGAATGTTCAATCTATATGATCACCTGGCGTCTTGATATTTTTCTGAAGGTTTCAGTGTTGCACTGACACGTTTCCATATTTGTCTAATTGAGAACCTGCTATGAGCAACATTTTAAGAGCACTTTACCGCAGAAAGTGGTTGAGGATAATGTTTGTAGTGCAGTCTACGTAACGCTTTTTACCAATTGATTTGCAATTGTAAAAATTATTGTTGACAAGCCATAAACCTACAATTACAAAAAAGGCACAGTATGCTTCAGGTGCAAGTCTCTCACCAGATTGTTACATTATTTTACAAATAAATGTGACTAAAAGTGCTTTAAAGCCATTATACGGAAAGTTTTGTCAAGAGCATTGTTGTTTTGTTGTTGTGTCTCAGAACACTTGACAAAGAAACTTTTTAAAGTGCGCCCTTTTTGCAAGTGCAGTCTTGTAACGTGTCTTTTTTCTGCAGCAATTGGTCATTTTAAATTCTAAAAATGTCCGAAAACGTTTGAAAATCAAGAAATATGCAATTACAAATAAATATGAATAAAACGTTTTTAAAGCCATTATGAAACTTTTGATTCCTTTGCGAACATTTTAATTCATAATTCGTTTTGTTTGTTGCGTCTCAGAACTGGAAAATTATTTAACACCATGAATATTTACATGATGTGGAAGCTTTGTCGGAATGAGAACACATTATTCACGGATGATTCCACCAATATAATTAATTAAAGCAATATACACGATTAAAAAAGAAGGCCTGAATCAGCTTAAAGAAACTTTCAGGTACACAAATGTTTCGGTGGTGAATAATGTTTAGTTCTTTTATATAATGGTTTAAAAACATTTATACACAGGTCACCGATTGTTATTGAGCAAAAACAACTGAAATAAATAAATAAAAAACATTCGTCGCAAAACTTCCACTGTTCTCTGTTAACTTGTTGCTGTCTCTTTTTTTATGTAGACTTAAAGACCAGTGCATACAAAATTCCCAGATCCAGTCCTAACCCTTGAACTTAATTAGCATTCAAGTATTGGTCCTGAAAAGATGCCCGTGACCCCGAGCTTTCCTCTCAGGACCCTCTAACCCTTCCTTTTCAATATTGAAATTCGACTTACTCCATGTGGACATTTCCTCTAACGCGACAGAAGTTAACATTTTATTTTAATTAATAAAAAAAATAACAGGCGGGAAAATGCATATTATCCTTGACCCAACGAGTAAAACCTTTTATGGGGTGGAGGTATTTAATAAAAAATACGCCATTGAACTTTATTATGCTAAGGTAAATAAAGTGGTGAATGGAGTCTTGTGCTTCTAGGCGGATTTAAGCAGAAGTGGATAGGATTTAACAGTTACGCCCCCGTTTACTAATCACAAACACTGCGCAATTCATGCGTTTTTTTTTATTTCTGAGCAATGCTCTTTGTTTTTCACTCGATAATAATTTACTTCGAGGGGGCTTGATCTTTAAACAGCCAGTCTTTCAAACATAACACTAGCAGCAACACAACTTAGGGATATTTTCACTTATTGAAAATCTTTTTTTAAGCCAACTTTTACAACCAGTGACTAACACGTGAATGAAATACGAACTTAAAAAATGGACATTACTTTAGTCAGGGTTTAAGCAAGGGATGTGCAAATAAGCAATATGATTTTTAAATAAAAAGGTAAACAATTTGAGCTAGTTAACTCTCTACTATTTTTTTGTTTTTCATTTAACTAACCAATAAATTATATTAGTACAATTCATATCCCTAGAATGACAAAGTACTTGAGGTTGGGCATTACAAAAAAAAACCTAAATAATAATTAATCAAAAAGCAGCATCTACCACAACATAATGCGATCTATAAAAATTAACATTAGTACAACAAATAAAAACACTGTTAGATCTTTATGCTTAACTTACCAACAGACGTGAAATTGTAAACACTTTTCAATAATTAAGAGACGTGTTTTTATGTTATATCGTTGCGGGATTTAGCTTTGTCCCTTGTTTAAGAATTAAAGACATATATGATTAATGTAATGTGAAAATAAATGTATAACAACACGATAGATAGCTTACGATAGTAATTAGTTTACATATATTACACAATAACAGTAACAGGAATAATAATAATAATAATAATAATAATAATAATAATAATAATAATAATAATAATAATAATTTATTATATAACAAAATTAATTTGTCACTTCTATGCTGCAGGGCAACGTATTTGTGATTTTTGTTTTCATATCATTTTAATGAATTAAATTAAATTAATTAAATCTGTCTTGTGTTCTTCTGTTCCAGAACTACAGCACTTTTTGGCTCATGTTGTGTTTTTCCTGAGAGATTTCACAAGCACGGTGATCCTTTGACATCGTTTTATCCTCGCGAATCTTATTAGCAATGACCAAGTTAACACTTTTATCAAGAATAAGAGCAACAGCTGGGAAATTTATTCCTTTCATAACAACGCAAAACATGTTCTTTTTTTTGCCAAAAAAAATTAAGTGAATGAACTATTTACAGCTTGTTCAGGACTATCATTATGTCCTCTATCATATATGCACAATTTACAAGAAAAAAATACAACGACCAAAAAAGAAATAGAATCAATACATAGGCTCAGTCACGTGTTTACAAATCAAGTAAATGCGGGCTGTGGAAAACAATTTAAATATTAAACCCTTTAAACATAGTAGTCACTCTGAATCGCAGTTCCCGCATTTATATAAGGTGATTTCTGAAAAAAATAATCAAAATCATATCCTTCACTTTTCAAACGCATATTGACCTAAAGCTATAAACCATACTTTCTTAAATATAGGTGCCAGAAATGTTTTGAGGCCAGTATACAGCAGAGCTCTTTTCCCCCCGCGTAGTTCTTAGATAACTTGTCAGTGCTTTAATCATTTTGCTGGTTTCCTCTATAATCTGTAAACTTGTTCTAGTTATTTGTGGTATCC
Source organism: Parotocinclus spilosoma (assembly GCA_033117975.1). Classification (NCBI taxonomy): domain Eukaryota; kingdom Metazoa; phylum Chordata; class Actinopteri; order Siluriformes; family Loricariidae; genus Parotocinclus; species Parotocinclus spilosoma. The sequence continues at coordinate 1,934,883 of JAVSBV010000089.1, forward strand.
GAAATTGATAGAAAAAAAAAAAACTTTTTTCTGGCCCCTTTATTTTTGAGAGCATAGATCTACGCGTTATTCTTCTTAATGTAACAGTGTCATGTTTAAATAATATTCAGTTAAAAATTTACAAGAAAACATTCTGTACAAAAAAAGCAGGTATGTATGATCTAAAAGAGGTAAATATTTGGTTACTTGTTTTCGTTCAGTTTTAGATTTAAATGTGCGTCAGTGGGACGGTTCCGTTAATAGCAGCAGAGCTCTGATAATGCTGCGGTATCGCGTGCAGTCTGCTCTGAATCGCCGCGTCTCCAGGATCCGCTCCCGGTAAATACATGCTGATCATCTCGCGCAGGTCGCCGGGGCAGGGCGGCCGGGAGGCGCTGCTGAGTGGGGGGCTTGCGCTAGGCTCAGGCTTGACGAGAGATGCGAGTGCGCCCACACCTCCAGCGGATACCGAGCTCTGGTGTTGCGCGTAAGGCATGGCGCTGTAGGTGGACGGCGAGGCGCTGACGTAGCTCGGAGAGTTCGACATGGGGCTGTACTGGATGGCGGTCATGTCGTAGCGGTGAACGGACTGCGCGCTGGCCGCGTGCTGGTGGTGAGTGGGATGGTGTGCGTGATGGTGCGGGTGGTGCCCGGGATGGTGAGGCGCTCCTGTGCTTGCGTGCTGCCCATATGCCAGCTGTGCCTCCTGCATCATAGCAGCAGCAGCCGCTGCCGTGTAGGCACCGTTCGCCCAGCCGTTTACATGTGCGTAACTCGCCGCCCCCGCGCCGCCACCGTGACCCACCGGACTCTCTAACCTCTGCGCCGCGCTCATCCCGAGAGTAACACCGCTCGCACCAGCCGAGCCGCCCAGCAGGCCGCCGGCCAGTGAGTACTTGTCCTTTTTCAACAGCGTCTTCGTCTTCCTGCGCGGCCGGTACTTGTAATCCGGATGCTCCTTCATGTGCATGGCGCGCAGGCGCTTCGCTTCATCTATGAAGGGCCGCTTCTCCGCCTCGGACATCACCTTCCATTCCGCACCGAGCCTCTTGCTTATCTCAGAGTTATGCATTTTCGGGTTTTCCTGCGCCATTTTCCGCCTCTGCCCGCGGGACCACACCATGAAGGCGTTCATAGGGCGCTTGACGCGCTCTTGGTTCAGCTTGCTCGCCCCGTTTTGCCCCGTGTGCCCCGAACCCGTGTTTGTTTGAGGTGGGGAATGCAAGTCCGTCTCCATCATCATGCTATACATTCACCTGGCTTTAACTTTTTCACTCAGTACAGCAGAAACATTCACTCTTACAGCCAGGCGTCCCTCGTCTCCGATGCGTCAAAACGCTCCAAGAAAAGAGTTATACCATCCAAGACCCTGTACCGTAAGCCGCCCTTTTTTCTTCTACTTTTCTCTTTCTCTATCTGCTTCTTTGCGCTTTGTTTTGTCGCATCCAGCACCACGTAAAACCTCTGAGCTTCTCTCAGCAGAAAAGTTACCGGCAGAGCGGCCATATGATGCGCTTTGACAGCAGCTAAATGAGACACAGGCGGCCAATCGGCAACCAGCAATTTGCATGGCGCGCGGTCAGGTGACGTGCGTGGGAGCCTGTGCGCGTTTCTGCTCTGAAGGTAAACACTATCCTACAAACCACGCTGCCATGTGTCTGTTTTCTTAGGTTATACACAATTAGTACAGAAATGGATAGCAACTAAAACCACACTGCTGAAAATGTCACAGTTTAACTGGGTACGAATAAAAGTTGACTTCGGCTTTAGGTGTTTCTTTGACACTGTATTAACACTGACCCTCGGGTTTTCCTACAAAAAAGGTTCCAGATAAGCTTTCGAACGATTCCAAACGGGTTTTATTCATAGCTGCGTCTTTAACCTACAAAAACCAGCTAAATAATTTTAAAACACAGTCTTCATTGTGAACTACACTGCTCACAAAAATTAGAGGATATTTCAATTGTTTTGAGCAGTACATTATCGGGGAATTAGTCTATAACTATTCAAACCCAAGAAGCTCAATAAAGCCTAATATGATACATATATAAAAAAGATTCCAATCCCTGATATAGTCAAAGTAAAAGTAGGTACTACATTAGCGGTCTGCATTAAATGAAAGTACGTTCTTATCTTAATTCAATTTAAATCATAAATGTTTAACCTATTATCTAAGTAATAATAATACGTAATAATAAGTAATAAACGTTACAACAACAACAACAACAACAACAACAACAATAATAATAATTCTAATTATTATTATCAATATTAATAATACTAGCAATATTAACATAATAATAATACACACGCAAAAAGCCTTTAAAAACAAATAATAAAGGCTAGAAAAATAAATAAATAAATAAATTAATTAATAATAACAATAATAATAATAATAATAATAACAATACTACTACTACTACTACTACTACTACTACTACTAATAATAATAATAATAATGTGAGCCATTTTCTCTGCTTGTACCATAGGGTTAATTTGTTTAAAAAAATATATAAAAAAAAGCTTAATGTTTTACGTGTGACGTTTGTGTCGTCACCATTTTTTACTCCAATAAATAAAACAGATTTGTAGCATGCCGAACACCAGGAAGACAAACAGTCCAGTGGCTGCTTTGACATTTCTGACACCGTATCTGACAATATATGTGCTTTTCCCTTTTCACGCGCACAGCTTCGGGCTTTCTCACACAGCTCGCTGCTTTTGTTTCTGGCTGCTTTAAAATCTGTGAAAGACTCTTTTCAGCAAATTGGTGCCACAGGTGCTTCCCTGTTGTGTCAGTTGCTAAGATACAGGTGACTGACGCCCGGTACACGTGCCAGATCAGGCCACTTTGTTCACAAGTGGCTTTGGGAAGCGATGGTGTAGCTAAAAGGGGGTTGCTTGGGGAGAAAAAAAATAACGACGTTGCCCAAAGTAACTATAGGTGCATGTTGTTGTGAATTATCGACTAGATTCGTTCATCGTAAAATTGCTGTCCTAAACAAAACAGTAGGCTATCCTACCCACTCATCAAAACAGGCTAGAGCCTGAAGGTCAGGATCTGTTTTAGGTCACATCATTTGGAGAAAATTGACAAGTGTTTCGGGAAATTGGATAAAATGGAAGCACTTTAAACTCCGCTTAAATCTAGGATATGATTGAGTAAAGAAACAATAAATATGTTCTTATTTCCTCCGAATTCTTTTTCTCTTATACATTCTTAAAATATAGCATTTATTATATGTAGCTTTTTTGTCAGTGATCCGTCGATTTGCTTTTAAATATGGTGTCAAAACTAAACTAAAATAAAGCGTTATAAGAAAGAACATTATTATGAATTATTATTTTAAGTTATTTTTGTACGTAATACGTGAAACAATATACATATCATTTAAAATGCAGTTTAATAGAATCCATTAATTTTTATACCGAGGTCTAACCGACAGCACAGATAGCAAGGCAAGAACCAACCTCACCCTAGACAGGGCGCCACTCCAACGCAGTGCACAAAGAGAAGAACATTTTAGAGAGACCAACTGACCTAACGCCTAATCTTTGGAATGTGAGACAAAACGGGGAGAACATACAAACTCCACAAAAACAGTCCGGACAGGGAATGGATGATCTGTGGAACTGTGAGACAACAGTGTTAAGCATTTGCGTTGTTCAGAGTAACGCTCTAGGTTAGGCTATAAGGTATAAAAAGTTCAAAACGAAATTTGACTTAATTCAGTCTCTTGTTCAGTTGGTCTCCGCCGACGCCAGAACATTTTTGGAAAACAAAATGTCTAAATAAAAGCAAAAAATGTATAATTATAATAATTAAAAGGAATGATATTTAGCAGGTATTCATGATACAAAAATATGCATGACTATACTACAAATGAAACTTATTTTGTGACCATCATGATTTGAACCAAGCATTATGACATGCTCCCTTCTGTTCAGAGACTTATCAGAAGCTCAGTAATGGGAAAGCCTTGGGGAGTCGCACACATCATTCAAATTTTTACACCAGACTTGTTCAGAATATCTCAATTAATTGCTAATTGGGGCGAAAAATAAATATCGCATCGGTGGAACACAGTTAACAACTTAATCATCACACTCATCACTGGAAGAAGAATAGACATAGCCATTATGCAATTATGCCTTATTTGTGGAATTACACTATTGGTTGAACAAAGCTCGGTGTATTATTCAGTACAGTATTCCAGCTGGGCAGCGCTGTTATTAAACACAGGACAGGGAAATTAAACAACAAACAGAAACAAAGGTATCTGTCTTGTATGCCTATCAGCTTCTCTCACATGCAGAATGCATCAGTATGTTTGTTTAATCCAAGCTAAGATATACAAATTTAATAGACGAATGCATTGGCTGAGGTATGATCTTGTGCTCACAAGATGAATACGGATATGAGTGCATCTCATTTCCTTCAGGCTATATTATTAAACAAATGTGTTTTCATTTGCAAATGATATAGGCCTATGTTGATATGTAAGCCATTTGAAAGACCTAACATTTAACATATACCTTTGTGTTATATAACCGAGAACGACCAGTGATGCTGCGTTGGTTGCGATATTAATGTTGCTCATAATGTAATATAACAGTAAATCTATTCATCTTAAACCATATCCCAGCGGTGCAAATACGAGAGACAACAATAACGTGTCTCTATGCAAAAACATAACCACAAATTCAATACTCAGTGGAAAGTGGAAAGAAAGGAAAGAAGGAACGTTTATATAGTACAGATCATACATAGGGGAATGTACTGACGGTATTACTCAAACAAACAAAAAAGATGGTAAAGAGATATCACGATTATAAATACTAGTAGACTATAAAACACAATTAAAAGAATACTAAATTATTCATTGTCACTATTAATCAATTAAACATTAATCAGTCAATGACTGGAATAACACATCAACCCAAGATGGTCACTCAATGTACATTTATTACACCTTTCAAGTAAAAAAAAAAAAAAAACATAACAAATTCAAAAGCATTTAACTGATTTAGAATACCCCAAAATCAGTGCTTTAGTACAATTAAATGTCAACAATTTTTTTTTTCGTAAATAAGTTCAGGAAAAACCTATAAATTGATATACATATATATCACATATGAGAATCACACATCTTACATATATTACACACACACACACACACACATATATATATATATATATATATATATATATATATATATATATATGTGTGTGTGTGTGTGT
>JAVSBV010000089.1:1940203-1954232 GCA_033117975.1 Parotocinclus spilosoma
ACACACACACACACACACACACACACACACACACACACACACACACACACACACACACACACACACACACACTCCTGTACATCTGGAGCAATTACAATGCAACTTTTCTGGATGCAGGAGTAAATTGTAGAGACAATCCATGCAGATCATGCTGCACTCTACACATATAGTAACTGCAGTGAATAGAAACATCCAAAAAGCATTTGGAATTGGGGGAATATGCACCATAATGTACCATAATCCACAGCGACTGCCGGCAGCACAAACCACAACAACAAAAGTAACAGCACTAACAACAACACCATCAATAACAACATTAATAATAATGCTATAAACAATAGATGATTCCCTGTGTAGGTTTTTCTTTGTCAAGGTTTTTGCATCAGATGGTGAAACGTGGTGAGCTTGTACAGGCTGTAGGGTTAAAAAAAAAAGTGTAGCAGCAGAATGAGTGGCTTTCCTTGAAGCTGGAACAAGTGTTTCACACTGTTAGCATGCGTCAGGTGCACAGTGCCACAGCTCTTCACCCCCTTTTATAGTGTAATTGGGGGGAGGGGTGCACAAGGGCCAAACTTCCATTTAACGCATTTGTTGGCATTATTTTCAAGTAATTCACAGAAACACTGAGGGTTGAGAGAGAGGAGAATAATGATGGAAAGACACATTTGGCTGCATCTGAAGGAGGGGTGTTCGTTTGAGGAAACATCACCCTGCACTTCAACAGCAACCCCTACCCAATTCTGGTGTTCCATCCAGGACACATTTATTAATTTTTCAAAAAATAACTGTTCCTTTGAGGTAATGCTGTTTTAGAGGAAAAAAATTGTGGTTAAGCATTACAGTATGCAATACATACATAAGTTTTGTGTTTAATCACTCATAGATAGCTGTCATGGAGAAATTGAGATACTTTGAAGGTAGTGGCAAAGAATAAGGTTCATGGAAAACAACTCCAACAAACACTCAATCAAACATATAGTCAGTATAAATGTAAAGGGTTAGTTGAGATGCTGACACTATATCAGAGGCACGGGGGGAAAAAAACGTGAGCAAATATCAAAGCAAAGGGCCAACATCCAAATAATCGATCTAGTGCAAGGAACAAAGGGTTTGTAACACTATAGATGAAAAAACAGTAGATGAATACTTTCTACTGGCGTTCTGGAAAGTGACCTATATAAAACAGGCTAAATTGCTTTGAGATTTTGAAGATTTCTGGTAGCCTTAACCTTCCATGTACTGGAAATGACTGTTACTGGGGCCATGACTGTAAGATGCAGTGTTCTGTGAGAATGTGTAATAAAAAATACTATAACTTGTCAGATACAACAACAGTTGATCAGCTTGTCCTGTTTTGTTCTTAAATATTTATTGTCAAGGTTTAAGTTTATTATTTCTCTGAGTGTGTCCTGTAATGGACTGGTTTGGAATGGAAAGGCTTCATGTGAAAAAAGGTACCAGTAGGTCAGATTTAAGGGATTATTCTTGCCTTTTCCCCAGATACCTATGATAGGCTTGTTTTTTCTGACTCTTATTTCAACAAAAACCCATGAATGTTTCGCAGATGCCCTAAATAGCCTTGAATTTCTCCCATTTCATTTAGTCAAAAAAAACATATACTTTCTGTGGCAAGTTCCTTACCACAGTTCTATCCACTACTAAAAAAACAACTAAACTTATAAATACCGGACAGGTATCACAGTGCAGCAAGCAACTATAGAAATAAAATCTATTATCCAATCCTTTTAGTCTTTGTACTTATTCAACCATAGATATCATCAGCAAGCAAAGCACTATTTTAACTGACTCAACCTAGAAAGTATTTGAAGGATTACATTTATCAGAATATGAAAGGGTAGAAAAAATAGTGCTATAATGATAAAAATCACAAGAAGTATGATGCAATATAATCCCTGATCAGTTCAGATTTGTGATGCAGTATGTCTCTGTTTTTTACAGCAGGTACACATCAGTAAGGACGTGTAAGTAAGTAAGTTTGTACTAACCACTATTCCATTTATAAAGGGCTTCAGAGAAACTTTGAAAATTCAAAGCTTGTGTTCATTAGGTAGACTTGCATAAATTCTCAGATAGAAGTTTGTTTTCTGTATAAGATGACTTAGAAGGTTAATGCCATCAAATGAAAAGTATCTTGTTTTAGCCCTGCAATTCCTGGTCAGGCAGCTCCTGTAGTTCAGAATTAAGAGCAGGTTGGTAAAAAAGTAGTTTGTAAGGACCTGAATTTGAGTACCCCCACCACTAGACCAGACATACAGCATACAATTTTAATGTTTCAGTTACAGCATCCTGTGATCGACTGACAACATGTTCAGGGATAGGCTTCTGACTACATAAACAGGTCACATCTCCCATGCAACTCTGATAAGGGTAAACGCTTTCAGGGACAGCTTTGCTTTTGCCGTTTTCCTGGTCAGATTTTTGTCTAGGAGCTGCTGTCTAAAATCACTTGGTGCAGGCAGGGGGAGACTCTGGACAGGAATCCCAGCAGCCTGCTCTGTACCTCCAAGAATGTATAAATTCATCAATTTGTACTATAATAAAGTTCCAGAATTCCAAATAGTGCACATATGCAAATAGTCGATCTAATTACACAACTTATGAACCATTCTTGTTGGGGGTTTTCAATAATATTACAATGGTGGAGCATTAACATGGACTAATGATCTCCAGAAAATTATACACAATTATAAAAACAGATTCTGAATATTCCCCCAATTAATGTGTACAGTGTGCTAATTGTTATTGGAACCGATTAAGTTTAATTACATAATATTTAATATCACCTGAAAAAAATTATAGAGCACTCATGTTTAATACAATAGAGTAAGTGATAAATAACAATTTAAAACAAAATACAATGGGAAGGATTCTAAAGCTTTCTGTGATACTGGAGTTGGTACTCTTAACATTAAATTAGTATGGAAACACATTTTGACTCGCCTGTGGTAAATCACAAATGACCTTCTGCTGTGGAAACAGGATCTGTGTGCATGGAACAGTCAACAACCTCCCTGGACATGGGGGGAAAGAGGAAAATTGACAAGAGATGCATTTAAAGGTTGGTGTGGATGGTGGAAAAAACACCATGTCAAACACCCAAAGTCCAACCTGGAACGAGTCATAGTTTCAAGCAGAAGCTTTATGGGCGAAGGACAAGGAAGAACCCATTGCTAAAGAAAAGACATAAAAAATACTGAGTTTTGCCAAAACCACAAATACAGAAAATGTTCTGTGGACAGATGAAACAAAAATAGAGCTTTTTGGCAAAGCAACAGTTTGTTTACAGACAGCGCAACTATGCTTATAAAGAAAGCCTACCAGCAGTTAAGCATGGAGGAGGATACATAATGCTGTGGTGTTGCTTTGCGGTGTCAGTTACTGGAGGCCTGGACTGTATCACAGAAATCATGAATTCAAAGAACTATTAAGAGATTTTACAGTGAAATGTCCTACCCAGTGTAAGAAAACTTAGCTCGAGTCGAAGATGATGAGTTCTCCAGCAAGACAATAACCCAAAACACACATCCAAAAGTACATAGAAAAGGTAAAAGGAAAATATGAACTGCGTTTAAAAAGGATACTTGAATCCCATCAAAAACCTTTGGGGTCAGCTGAAATCTACCACTGGTGAAAAGAATTCTGCAAACATGCAAAATATCAACTGAGTAGTAGCTTATCAATGTCATTAATGCCAAAGGGTGTACAACCAAATATTAATTAGAAGTGCCTTTATTGCTGCACATGCTGTTTATTCTGTTTTATCTTTGAAATTGCAACATTCCACCAGAGTGCAGTAACTCCCTCCATGGGTGGGTAGTTAGGACACAATGTGCCTCCAAGGACCGCCCACTAAGGACTCATTTTATAATCTAGTTGTTTTATATTTTAGTTTATTTATTTTATTACTAATCTAAATTTTATTATTACTTTGTTATTGATTTAAATTATTTACCTAATTTTGCTATAATTAAATTTTATTTAATTAACATCTAGGCCATCCATGGAGGATGGTTCCCCTGTTGAGTCTTGGTCCTCCCAAGTTTTCTTCCTTTTTTTTCTTTCCACTGTCACCCTAGGCTTGCTCAACTTGGGATTGGCCTTTTTTAGATAATGTAATATTGTTAAGCTGCTTTGAGACAATACACCATTGTAAAAAGCGCTATATAAATAAAATTAAATTGAATTAAACTTGTAAGTTGAAAAACAATGTTTTTTGTTGGATTACTTTGGGGCTCTAATTTAAAAAAACCTGTGAATCTAGCTTTGGTACATGTCCATTTATTTCTGGAGATATTGTATAGGTTATTCAAAAATGAAGGGCAGCACTGCATATTAAGGTGTCAACACCAAGTGAAGCTGTATCAGTTTCTGCACATTTATGTCCCAAAAACACGTCTTATAGTTATGGTTCCGTTGCCCAGTCTGATAAAAACAAATTAGCATTAGAAGCTCATCAGAAGATCAAAGGCTTTACAAATAAATACGGAAACACACGCATACATACACTTAAATATGTTCACACACACACATAGGGAAATGTGTACGCAGCATGGTTCTGCCCGCCTGCGCTCCAATTCCTGCTGTTAGCTCAGGAATCTCTAAGCCCACAGGCCTCTTCCACCCAACCATCCAGCACAGTCAGCTTCACAAGATCAGCTGAAGCTTCTAGAAACAACACGTTGGAGCACCATGGGGGCTAGCACAATCAAAGGCATTTTTCCCTCTAGCAAGCAATTCACATAAGCTACCTCTCACAACAACTGTCAGGTTTACTGTATTAGCTCTAATTTGACAAGGCTTGGTGACATGGACACTGCACACTGTGCTGGACAATGCCTCATGGTGATGTATGGTATGAACAGAAATGAAGGTCTTCTATGAAAGGCATTCAAATAAGCAAAATAAACCATCATTATGCGTAGAAGCTGTGTTGAATGTGTGTCCTGAAAAATGGTACAGTTACGTAATTAAAATTAATTTTTAGATGTTGTTGTGTAATGAAAGATTATGTGGAATTATTTGATTTAATATCATAGAACTTAATGAATTGTAAACTAGACAAAAATAGTTGTATCTAAATATGATGACTGCTGCATGTACATATGTAATGCCCAACAAGCATTAAGATAATAATGTCAGGATTTGTAAAGTGGTTCTTTAAAGTTCTGCCCATGTCCTAATATATATGGGCTGGTGTAATTCAAAACATTAGGTCTTCTGAAAACGGGACATTAATTATATGTAAAATAATCAAAGTTTTCCCATAATGCAAATATGTAACTTATTAAAATGCATGCATGAACAACAATCCAAAATTGACTAATATGCACTTCAAACTAAAATGGACAATATCTGGACAATATCTGTTTCACAGAACAGTTTCACAGTTCACCATATTAAAATAAAGTGTCAAACTTGTCTTATGAATAAACCCTAAATCGCTTAATTTATGTATTCACCTTAAAGAATATTGTTCAATACTGCTAGATTTAGTCATGTACTGCAGTAAAATAACAACAGTAATAATGATAGAATGATTACAGTAACAAGGACTGTTATTCTGGTTATTTACATTTTGCTTTATTGAGAAACATAGAAAAACATATTTATAGAGCCCATTTACATGGTTTACAGGTTCAAGGTCCATATGGTATTATTCTCCAGATTCAACTGCCATTTGGAACTATCCTCACTCATTATACAAGTCAATGCTATAATTAAAAATGTTAATTCAAAACTATACAGTTGTTAAATATGCACTTAATGTATCCAAATTATAAAAAAATCAATATTCTACAAAGAACACTCTGTAGGACAGCTATGAGACAAGATGACCTGCCAAAAATATAAACATCCATGTCAATAACCTAATTGTTGCTTTTTCAGCTAAATCAGTTCGCAGTTTTTATTGATACCTAATGACCAGAATATGTTTTTGTCTGCTTGTGAGAACACTTACATGAAACAGCTTTATTAATGGTCCCAACAGCCTTATTGTATTCAACTGCATCTGTCTCTTAGAAACACATCTATAATTAGTCCCTGTGTCACCCATTAGGAGGCTAATGGGCTTTGCCTCTAATAAGTATTAGTCAAGGCATATGCCCTATTTCAGATCTTAATGTAGGGGTCTCATAACCCCAGAAGATGGACTCGGGGGGGGGAAAAAAAACGTTTTTGCTGTATACCCTCTAAAAATGGTTCACTGATTATTATGTACAAGTAGAAAGGAAGGGACCATTGGTCAACCACTTTGTAGCTCATATTGGTAGCCATCTGAAGTCAGTGAGGCCGCTGGCATGTAAGTATTTCTATCTGAAAAAGGACTTGAGGCAGCTTCTTTGTAATGCCCCACTACAACAAATCCCACTTCCCAAGTGTTGTTGTGAGATGGGAACAGGTGATTCAGAAACAGTGCTGATTATACGGGTTATTTACTTATTGCCTATATTTTATTGTCTTTGTACTTACATGTTACGTCTTTAGCAACTTTGGCTATATTTCTAAAACACATTATAAAGCACACATTATATAGTTTAAACATTTGGTTTAAGTCTATAGACTTCAGCATTCAACAAAGTTGGTTTTGTCAATTGAAATGAAATTGCATTTATCTCCTATACATTTATCATCAAAAAATGTATATTACAATACAGTGTATGTATTACAGGTATTTATTTAAGCAATTTAAATATATTAGAAACTATGTGTGAATTAATAGTTAGATGTGATGCTTTGTCTGGAGCTAAAGCCAGTAATGACTTGAAGGGGGATTATTTACTGAATGCAGATATTGATAATGTCTGTGATGATTTAATGATGTATTTGTTCCATATGTTATAACTTGTGAACAATCACGGTTTATGCCAGGCGTTAAATAAATGCTTTATAGTGCATTGTCATGCATGAACGTAGAATTCATCATAGAACAGATTACAGATCAGCTGCAACTTCACCTTTTTCCTGGTCCACCACTTTCAGATCAGTAGCCGCTATCATCGCTTCTAATCCTTCCTCTAATCCGTGGACAAGGGTCGTCTGCCCTCATCCTAATAACCATAATCTCATTACACCGCCTATGAAACTTTCATATTTATCTACTGATTTCAATGAAAGTAATAAGGCTCCACATGCCCCTCCTCGTCTCTACCAGCAAAAACCCTAATCATATTTCTCCCCTATCTGAAAGCAATCAGTAATTGTGTGTGCGGCGGCAGAATGAATCACAGCGGCAATAACGGCCAGCACGTTGAAAGCTGCCAGTGCTGCTGCGCTAATTAAATTAGATGTGACGCTAGCCCTGGCCTTACAGGGCTCTTGCATTCATAAGTTTAGCAAAGGAAGAGGGTTATATTGTAATGGAGGTAGAGGTGTTTGATGTTCAAGGGTCCCTATAAAGTTTCGCTGTCAGATTAATGTCGAAATGCATTGGAAATATCAACTTTCAAACACGGTTTGCTGAAGAAGCTGGAATGTGGATGTTCATAAAGAGTGAAGATGCTGGCTGTTTAAGACCAAGTCTAAATGAGAACCTACACAGGTATCAAAAACAAACTGCAAAATCTATGTCTTTCAGCAAAAAAAGCAGAAATTGTTACGTAATTACCTTGCAATCGTCTACAAACAGATATTTCATAAAGAGCCAGATATTACTCGTTCCTCACTGCATCCTGTAATAGTTCTAAAAAAAATGGGTTTAGTGATATATGTTGAGGAAATATATATTTTCTTAATACAAACTACCTTTGGTAATGCGCTATTTGATAAGAACTGTGTTAAACGATGAAAATGTTTACTATAGGTAAAGGAAGGAAGACATACAAATTGTCAAAGCTGACTTGCTACTAAGCTGGCTAATTAATTAAAATGAATGAAAACTCACTGATCACTGTAATAAGTGCCCCTCCTTGTTTCTACACTCATTATCCATTTACCAGTTTCACTTATGTACAATGTGCCATATAGAAAGCATATTGTAGTTCTATGATAACAAACAGGTGTCTGTTTGTTTACATACTTTGTTAGTGAACTTTACTCTGCGCTCTGGTGGTCAGGATTCACACAGGACCAGCAAAAACCTTAAGACCAGGTACTAATTGGATGGTTGCTCATTCTCAGCATTTACATTTACATTTATAGCATTTAGCAGACGCACTTATCCAGAGCGACTTACAATTAATACAGTCTTACAATCCAAGAAATTGTGGGTTAAGGACCTTGCTCAGCGAACCAACTGTGGCAGAGGTGGGATTTGAACCCTGGACCTTCTGGTCCATAGTTCAGTACCTTAACCACTTAACCGCCACAGTCCCCAGCACTGCAGGGAACAAGGATGTGATGGTGGCATGTTAGCGTGTGTTTTGCTCCCATTAGTGGAGCAGACACAGCAGTGCCGCTGGTGTTTGAAACCACCTCAGTGGCACTGCTGGATCAAAAATAGTTCACATGTTCTGTAGGCAGCATCCTGTGAGCACTGATAAAGGATTAGTAGATCACCAAAAAGTGGAGCTTCTGTCTCTAACGCTACACTTAGATGGATCAATATGATAGATGTCTACCAGAGTGCACAGCAAGTAAACCCAGTCTATTAAAGCCTCCAGCAGCACTGCTGTGTCTGATCCACTAGTACCAGCACCACACACAATAACACACCAGCACCAAACCAGTGTCACTGTAGTGCTGAGAAAGATCCACTAGCAAACTAGTACCTGATATGTGGTGGTCCTGACCACTACAGCACAGATTAAAAAGCACTAACAAAGTATTTAGAGAAACATATGGGCTATAGTCTCTAGAAGAAAAACTACAAATTCTACAAACTGCTTCTAAAAAAAACAGGAAAAACTACAAAGTGCTTTTATATGGTAAGTGGTGGTTATTGATGAAATGGACAATAAAAGTAGAAACAAGATGGGTGTACCTTATAAAGTGATCACTGAGTGTATATGCATTAGATTCGATAGAATAAGTAACACAAATGTAAAAGTATTATTGTTCGTTGCATTGCTTGTTTGCTATTTTTTAGCATTATCATATAGGCCCACTTAACATGTCTATCTTCTATTTCAGTTGTTTAGAAGGAATCAATTTAACACTAGAAGTAAACCTCTGCTTTTAAAAATATATTGGATATATATTTTTGGATATATCCCCTATATAAATGGGAAAATAGTCAAATAATGTCAAGGCAAGGCATTGCCTTACTGTAATTTTGTGTAATGTGAATCATTAATAGATGCATTGTTTAAAGCACACTATTATAGTCCTAGATCAATCTACACATTTGTATTGGTAATAATGAATAACAACAAATAAATAGTGAAATCAGTGCAACTTTATAACTCTAAAATCTCTATACTGTTAGAATAACCACAAATTTAAAACCGCGTCACGTCTTAGTAGAAGAAGAATGCCAAAAGAATTTATAAAATGTATTTTTCATTAGCTTCAATATATGAGCAACTCTGATCATGGCAACACCTGACAAGAATACTTGTAAGATTCTTCCTCTTGTTTTTGTTTTTCTCAGATTTATGAATATATGTGTATATTATGAAGCAATCTAAAGACATACAAGTATTTTCAGTATAAGAACCACAATTATGTTAAAAATATTTTAGTCAGATATGTACTAATTTTGTAAATATTGCTGCCTCAGGGTCACAAACAGTGGAGGGTTCCCACAATGCTTAGCAGTTGTGCATATCCTCATGACTCCATTAACAAAAAAAGCAAAGAACTAAGCAAGGGAATGCAGTCTAATACTGCAAGCTATGGTGAATCATCTACGATGGTAAATGAAAGTGTGCTGCAGAAACAAATATTCATATAAGTCAGCTCTCTGCTACAAAAATGCATTCCCATTACACTTTTGCTGAATGTGGCCAAGAACAATTGCGATTTGAGAGGCCTGATAGTAATACAGTCATAATGAATCCTGGTTGTGTTTACATCTGCAAGTCAAGCACAATCCGAGTGTGATCCAATCACCAGAAAACAATGTCAATGCATGGGAAAACATGCTAAATTAAAATGGCATCTTATTCAATACAATAGCTAACTACATATTTTTATTTTTATTTTTAACACGAGTTGAGATTCAATAACTGAAAACCTATTGCTAAAAATATAGAAATATCTTAAGAATATCTATTTTAAGTTGTACTTAATGACTATGTTAAAAATAAAACAGATCTAACAGGTACAATTTAAAACAGTATCTAAATGTAGCAGGTAAGTATTTGGTCTCCACCACCTCTGCTCTTCATGAAAGGCAGCATAGTTAAAAAAATGTATGCAATGTTTACAGAGCAAAAATGGAAATTCAGCACAATTCCGCACAAACTCCTGTTTCTTTCCCCTCAAAGGAAAAGAGCTGACTGTTAAATGGCCAGCGGCAGAATGGGGGGTGTCTGTTTGTCATGTCTAAAGCCGGTAATCTTGTTTTTGCCCTGTTCTGACAGCGCTGCAAATTAGCTGTGACACACGAACAACACATATGAAACGCTCTTTAGCCTCCACAGTCAAGCCACACTCGCGGCTGATGACCTCGGCTCTTTCTCTCAGTCTCGTCTACCCTCTCTCCCTCTCCCTGGGGCCACATTAGCCATCAATGACTGCCTCTCTCTCCTCCTTCTCTCCTCCCTCCTCACTCTCGCTTCTTCTCTCCTCCACCAGGAGAGCAAGCCTACTGATTCCTTCTTCTTTTGAGCATAAGGGTAAAGAGAGGGAGCCTGCAGAGCTAAGGCTGAGGTCACTCAGCTGGGTGGCCCTCCTTCAATCCTACCTCAACCTCCTTACTCTTCCTCCTTTAACTTCCAAACCTGGTAAATGAGGTCATTCGTTCTGCTTCCTTTTCAGGCTGACAACCAGCCGTGTTCAAAGTCTAGCTCGCCATACCTGACCTTTCCTTTTCAGCCCTCGCACCCTTCTCTCTCCTTCTCAACTCCCTCATTAATGCTTGAATAAAGTACCATAGCTTTCCTCTAAGATACTCCAAATAAGTTATGGACATAGAAAAGAAAGGTGTTTTAAAAGAGATGAAAGCAGTGTCCTTTTGGTTGCAGCCTCTACACTGTTACTGTTTCTGCAGGCTCTACATTTAGAGGCGAAAGTACTAAATTATTGGCAAAGTACTAAATCCACTAATTGTCTCCAACTGGAATAGCACAGTCTCCAAAATTAATTAATGTGTGGTCAAGTTAAAAGATACCAGTCTTAAAACCAATGTTGCATGTATAAGACATCTAAAATATAAATCTAACATAATGCGCAGGCCTCACACAGAAACCAAATTCGAACAAAAAAAACATACAATCACATAAATCTAAAATTCACTAGGAACAAATAACAAAAGTGATGCAAATTAACAAGTTTGGTGTTTCTGTATTTCATTACAAATAAATCGAATAACATCATAACAATATGTGATAATATAACATGACAGGGTTAGAAAAGATGGAAACTTTTATGCCAACTAAATAAACACATTTGAATAAAATTCTAATTCAAATTTACTTCAGGTAACTTAAAAGTAGCATTATATATGCACATTGGTATTAAGACACACATCACAATGTAGATTGTAAACTGAATTAATGTATTAACAACTATTAACATGATCTATTTATTAAAATGTACTCTAATTACAAGATCTGTAAAAGTGATGTAAATTATACAAACTGGGCCACCTGTCATGTCATGTCATCCAGACATGGCCTTACAACTCAGAACTTGTAGTACAACTTGTACTACAACAAAAAGACACTTAATAATTGTAATTCACTTCAAACCTGGCTCAGTTAAGTAATCCAAAAGTTACAAATGAATTAAAAAGCAAATCACCAAGAGCAATATCAACATTGAACCACAACATCATCATTCAAGTTACTTAAAAAAAATAAAATAAGAAACTCAACAGCATTTCTTAGCCTTAGACAGATCTAGGCTTTTCTCTAATCTGATTCTTTTTGTGGCCGCCTCCTTGCCTCTGACATTTCTGCAACTTTCAGATGCCTTCCCCTCCCTCTGTGCAGCCACCTCATTACAACCATTTTTCCTCCCCAGAAGTGTCTTCAGGTGCCCATCACTAGCCTGGTGCACTTCGACCCACCTCAGTGAAATTTGGAGGCCCCCCAGCTTCTGCGTTTTTCAAAAGGAAGGACTGGAAGTGCGAGAGAGTAAGAGAAAGACAAGCAGGGATCCTTCATATATCTCCTTCTCTCTCTGCAGGAGACGGAGAGGAGGGGACCCTCTGTCTTGACTCCCCCAAAACACCTCTTTACGCCTTCGTTGTCTTCAGTTTCATCTCAGAACCAAACCACTATATCCAAGAGGGATGAGTTTTCTCCAAAAGATGTGCTCTCCACCAGCTTCCTCACTCACTCCGAAGCTCTAGTCCGATCCCGCCCAGACCCCGGTCTCTTTAGGCAATGGAGAGGTTTATTTAATTTGTCACTATAATGGAGAACTGTGAATGAAGAGCTACTGGTGAAGAAAAAAAATAAAAGTGAGGCGAGAGACAATGCGAGGCAGCAGTGAGCTGAAAGAAAAAACAACAAAAAAGAAAGAAACGAGAGAGCCCAGAGAAACAAAAGCTAAAACCTACCACTATTTTGATTCACCCAATACCCCCACACACCTCCCCACTTTAAAAAAAAATTACTTCCAAAGTGTGATATCTATTGTTGTGGAAAATGGCACTGAACAATGCAAGTGGGGGTCTTGGCAATTTCCACAGGGGCTTATTCACGCCGGGCCAACTGCCTGCTGTACATTCAAGCCCTGAACGGTTTCAATAAAAGACACAGAGCAGAGGAACTATGGATGCTCATTGTGAAGGGACTGGGTAAACAAAACGGCAGTGGAGAACAGGCCTGGAACGAGAAACAGATAAAAAAAGCTGCCCTTTATTCTTATCCGGCCGGGTGTTTATAAAGAGCGAGTGTTGGTTTTGCCCAGCTCAGGTCCAACCCTCTGTGCCTCTGTGTCTATGTCAGACTCAGAAGCACTGTCAGAGTATTTAAACTGATGAGGGACTAGGAAGAGCATTTGGAAAATAGTAAAGAGAGATAAGAGAACCCATATTTTCTTAACAGCGCATTTGTGGTGATGGAAAATAAACTTGTGGTTTAACATATTTAAACAGTGTCTAATAGTTGTACTAGCAGTAAAATAATTTTATACCTAACTGATATCTACCAAAAAGAGCTTTGCCTATTCAAGAAATTCAGTCACATACACATACAGATCCGCAATTCTACAAGTTCCATTCATACCCAGACTCCACCTGGGAAACATGCTTAGTGTTTGCACAAGATTATATTCCCCATGGGCAACCATTACACAAACACAGCAGCAGCAGCAAAGCCACCACTGCATCCTCCTAAACAAACAACCCCAATGCACAGAGTGAAGCAGACATATCATTATAGAACATAATAGAGCCAGGGCTCAGATATCAAAAGTCTGTCTGAATAGGATGCCAGTCAAATCCAAGTACACAAGAGTTTTGTACATATTTACATGGGCTTTTACAAAGCTCAGGAGTCCAGTTCAATCAGATAGATGCAAGTGGCTGATACTGTGTTCTCACCTCCACTAGTCTAAAACAAATGGCAAATAATTGATATGGCAAATTAAATATTATTCACTGCACACTATCAGTTGAATTGTTTGCATCAAATCAAATGGGAAAGAACTAGTTGCCATACAGAGGGCAACTTGCTGCTTAAAACACTGCTTACACAAATTAAGGGATATTTTATTTTAAAGTATCCCCAAATTTTTGTGAGCAATATAGGTGAGGGAACACAATGGTAAGAGAAACAAGCTTTCTGTAACATAAACATACAGCCTAACCAACACATCTCTATATCTCGAAACGCACATTTTCTTTTACACACAAGCCTGTGTAGACTGTTCACAAAAATTGACGAATATTTAATTAAAAGATATTTAATTTTGTAATCAAAGACTTTATGCATTGTACCACTAATTCATATATATA
>JAVSBV010000089.1:1957397-1967772 GCA_033117975.1 Parotocinclus spilosoma
TATATAGAGAGAGAGAGAGAGAGAGAGAGAGAGAGAGAGTCTTTTGCCTGAAAACAAAACAGGAATCTCTGGAGCAGCGAGGCCACTACATTACTGTGCCACATTGTTACAGGTTAGAAAACCATCAATTTAGCTTTCAAATAAAATGAGATAATCTAATTTAAATGTTTTTAATTTATTTATATATATTTTTTAGTTATTTAGCATATATAGTTATGTTGTAGTTTTGCCATGTTCATGTGCTATAATTAAAACATAAAGAAATATTTTGCACAAACTATTAATATACCTAATAACATTAATAGCATTAATGATTCCATATCAAAGCAATAATGCATGGTATTGGGTAGAAATTGTATCAGAACATGCACTAAAGTATCAGATGATTTCCAAAGACCTGAACCAGTAACGACACGACACGAAAGGTCAGTTGTCAAAAAAAAGCCATGATGTTTTTTGTTGCACAAAACTGTTTGCATAGGGAGTCATTTACCAGTCTTTGTGAGGCTTTTGTGGTTCAAATCCAGCATACAATAAAAAGAACAAAACCAGGCCATGCAGCACAGTGCTGTTACAGCAAAGCCAGACACAGATAGATCCAGAATCCTACAGAAGAGAAAGCTCAGCTCAGAGTCAAGCCAAAATTTTGAACTAAGCATATATTTAAAATGTTAACAGCTCTCTCCTTTATATCGTACATAATAAATACACTTCATTTTTCTCGAAAACACAGCATTATATATATTTTTCTTGGCTTTAATATCTGCAATCTTCTCCACCAATATACAATCACAAAGTGGCCAAATTAATGTAAAATTATTCTTAAATTAATTACAGTCAATTATCACTTTATTAGGTACACCTCCTTGTTTCTACACTCATTTGATCTGTTTCACTTGTCATTTAGAAGTAATGATGGAGTTTCAAAATACTCGAAACACTTTATTTTATCAATGCTCAAATCATCCAAATAGTACCTGATCTATAGTCAAATAAAGGTCCTGAATGGGCCCTGACCATTAGGGAATAGACTAAAGAAAATTAAGCACACAGAGAAACAGATGGACTACAGTATGTAATTGTAAAACTGAAACATGCTTCTATAGGGTAAGTGGAACTGATTAAATTGACAATAAGTGTAGAAACAATGAGGTGAATCTACAGTATTAATGATACCTTATTCGCAGACACATTTTGATTAACAAATAAAAATGACATTTCAGACCTTTAAAATGACATTGATAGGTGAACTTTTATGAAAAAAGTGGTAGTCAGCAAGGCATGGCATTAAAGTACTGTAACGTGTTATAAACAACATTTGAAGAATCAGTTCCCATCAGTGTTCTTTGGTTCCCACAGGAGTAACTTCATTTATAAATTCTACTAACATTAAATTTCGAAATTTCAATAACATTTTTCATTTGTTAAAGCTTTAGGTTTGCCAAAAAGACATGAACGAGTCCTTGTTTGGCTTAACAGGAGGCGAATGAAGGAGGAAGTAGTTGACCCAGTAATATGCGGGGTTGCTGGACCAAAATATGTAACATGACTAAAGTCTCGCCATAAATTAGTGATGAACCCTTTGATTTGCCCTGGGGCTCCTTGTTCTCATATGGCGTGCCGCTCACTGTGGGGTTAATAGGAGGTTAGAGGAGAGGAGGGGGTGGGGGATGTGAGAGAAGGCTCCTCTCTGTAACAGGTGGGTGATATCACTAGTGTATCATATGCTTCTGTAGTGCTCACTGGTGCGTTGATGTGGTCATTTGATTTGGACAAGCTTGGCTAGACAGTTTAAAATTAGCCGGATCTTATTAGCTTCAACAGATGCCAGGCTACAGAGGATTTTGAGTGAGCCTTCTGGAGAATATCACAGGTTATATGAATGTGTTGTCTATAAGTTCCAATAATACTTTGTTCAATGGCAGTTTAAGCAGTTTTTCAATGGTTTAGAGCACTCCTTAACTTTTTTAACTCTTTTTTATAATGGATCTTCATATACTGTATAAATGCAGACACACAAAATCAATATTAGGAAAAGAAATTATTACTATTATATGCACAAGTTTCTTTGGTGTTTCCAGACAGAAGCTACCTGTTCGTCAGAACAGGCATCATAACGTTTTCCTAAAATTTAGCCAGAGATCACATATAGTCTTGTGTAATACATCCATTGTAATCCATCCGTCCTATTTAAGTATACACTATATAATGGCAGAACAGGGCCGCCATCTTGAGAGCAACCATATTGGATCAAGGGCAAGTTTTTCCAATGGGAAGATGGTCACGTAGCATA
Organism: Parotocinclus spilosoma; assembly: GCA_033117975.1. NCBI lineage: Eukaryota > Metazoa > Chordata > Actinopteri > Siluriformes > Loricariidae > Parotocinclus > Parotocinclus spilosoma. The sequence continues at coordinate 1,959,691 of JAVSBV010000089.1, forward strand.
ACAAATAAGACCAGAATTGGCTCAGAAATTGTATGGCACAATCAGATTTGCAATATCTCTTGAGGTTCAAAAGTTATTAACAGATAAATTTTAAAACATTTTTTGTTTATCACAGGTAAATGAAGGTGGAATTGATGATTCTGATGTCCGGGAAATGCAGTTGCTGTATCATAACAACAGACTTCAACAACCAACACCCAGAAAGTTCACCAATTTAACACAGCACTGTTGCATCCCTAATAGCCAAATTCTAATAAACTGGGACTGTGGATGACAAGCCACATAGTAATAATCTGAAAACGCTACCAATAAAGAAACTGCAACAATGGTTCTTGCAGCCTTTGCGAAAAGTCCATGACATATATTTATAGATTTTTTTTTAAATGATACACAATGGGTGCTCATCTGGCCTATAAAGACACAAAAATCTAAACTTTGACCTTTCAAAATTGACTTTATACTATAATTTCTTCCTGACAAATTGCATTATGCAGGTTTGATCATTAGAAAATGAAGTCTTCTCTGTTTCATTAAAAATAAAATAAAAATTATATGGAGGTGAAACAGAATGATTGTTAGAATAATCTTTGAGTAGGCATTTTCAGAGAGTGTGAGAGAGAGAGATTAGACAGTCAAAGAGTAGCAGAGTAGTGGGGCTACAGCAGTAAGTGTTGTCTGTAATTGTTGTGATTATAGCCTTTGCATCCTCTTCACCCTCTAAAGCTGCTGGAGCCGATAGAAAATTGAGACCCTCCTCAGAGTGATACGAAGACCCTATTTTATCCCATTTCTTTTTCCCTCTTGAAACATACTGATGCACAACATTGCATCTGGGGTCCTGCCAGCGATCAAATCTTATGCACATTATATGCCAAGGTATGAGGAATCTCACTCTCTCCCTGATAAAATCACACAGCTACACAGAGCCAGTGCTCTTGCTATTCATATGAAGCTTGTTATTTCATCATCCAAAATCACTGGCCTTGATGCATTACATAGCATTTCAACACACTCTGAAAAGCATTAAGTGTTCAGGTCTGCCACACACACTTGCAAAGCTCTTTCTTTATTTTCAAGCTCCAAAACATACAATTGGCAACCTAACTGGCAATTGTTGTGGTACTAAACATCTGGCCAAAGGGAGTTTGAGGTCACAACAATTAAAAAAAAATGAAAAAAATCAAAAGAATTAAAGAAGACACTACTTTGAAATGGAGAAAGGAGCACTATAATACCAATTAATAAACCTTTCATTAATAAGTTTTAACAATGGTTTTAGGCAAATATCAAAAATCAAATATCAATCCTATGGTGGTGAAGAAATGTGACATGGTTGTGACACTTTGGACAGCTAGAAAGGCTTGAGCTACAGCAGCAGCAGCAGCAGCAGAAAACCACACCTTGTGCCTCTTCTGTCACTATGGAACAAGCAATTGAAGATACAATCCTCACAGCCTTCCCAAAATTGGACAGTAGAAGATTGGACAATAAAAGAACTGTTGTCTGGTATCTGCTCTCATGTTCAGATGACAGAATATCACAGAACTTGGAATGGAAAGCATGAAAGCATGGAAACATATAGCCTTATAGCAATAGTTCATGTTGCTACTGGTCATGTAATAATGTGGGGGATGTTTTCTTTGGCACACTTAAAGCCCCTATGTGTGTATTGGTGCTGATCATGTCTTTCCCTTTATAACAAATTACATGTCATAAAGGCCAACAGTAGAAGGATTAAAGATTTTAGTGTTCTTCACTTTTTTAAGTTATGACAAAAGTAAGAAATACAAAATTAAAAGACAAAAGTACCTTAGTTGAAGGAAAGGCTAATACAGTTACATGTACATTGTTGAGCAGATGCTCTTATCCAGAGCGACTCACAACTGAGCTGAGCAGTTAAGGGTTTTCCTCAAACGCCTCAACAGTGACAGCTTAGTGGAGCCTTCCAAGTAGTAATTCAATGTCTTATGCATTGAGGCAATCAAAAGGGGAGGCAGAGACGAAGAATGCCACCCAATGATGAGTGACCCTGCTACTAAATAACTATTTAATCTCCTAATAGTCATTAGCACTTCAGCAGTACTGTCAGTGACTTATTTCACAACAACTAATGAATGACTCATCCTCATAATAATCCATAGACTACGAAGATAAAAATACTTCTGACCAATCAGAAACACACCTTTCAATGTTATTCGTATTTCAAATTGAGGTAGCAATCAACACCTTCAAAAATGATCCGAGAGATCATTTCATAGCTGCCGATATAAAACCTCAAAGCCAAAGTTTTATCCTGGAGAGGCCCAGGGAAACATATCTAGGTAGAGATCAAAGTGAGGATTGCTGTAGCATAATTGGATGCTGGGAAACAGTTTCTCCATGTACAGTAGCTCACTGGCTTTTTGTCTGCAAAAGACACATCCAAGTAGACAGCTACAGATCATTGTAGCGCTGGAGATTAGTGGAAATAGAAATTCCGCTGATTTTTTTTTTGTCTTAATGCTCTGTGCTGAATTTTGTACTGGGAAAACACTGTGTTTGTAGATGCCAAGCATTTGTGGCATGACCAAGTGCTAAGCTACTCTGGTTTGAATCAGACAAGCCTGAGGCGAGTCCCTCATCTTTCCTGTGAGCACAGATCCCCGGAGCCCAGAGATCAGTGAATATTCTGGCACGACAAAGCACAGCGTCTTCAAAGTGGGACGCATCCGTAAGAGAGGGCTGAATGAAGCTGTAATGAGTAATCTGGGACAGGACGGAGAGCTAAGCTCATACATAGGTTGGAGGATGACTAGGGAGATTAGGGAGCTGACACCACTGCTTCAGGCTCTGTGTATGTGTGTTACAGAGAGAGGAAATTAATGTGGTGAGCAAAAAATAAAGATGGCAAGTCCTTCTGAAGCTTGTAAATATAACTACACAGGCTCATGCATACACACAAGTGAAGCACTGAATTTTCCAGACACCTCTTTTACAACACACACACACACACACACACACACACACACACACACACACACACACGAGCACACTGGCTACAATCCTTTGAACTGCCACTTGACAAAACACGCCATTGAATCAATGAATAATTTGGCCAGGTGTCTGTAAAGAATGAAGGAAACAAGATAGATTGGTTGTGCATGGCCAAATCTTTGAGGGTGCCTAGTTGTTTAGATAAAAGCAACAGTCCATACTAATGCAAAAAACAAGGAACAAGGTGAAAAACAGTCGTAATTAATTTAATGTACCCTTATTTCTAAAATAATCATAATAAATGTGTATACACTTGGTATTGCATGGATTCGTTTAATAAGATACCAGGACACATCAAAAATGATAGAAATGGACATATGGCAACATTTCTAAAGTAAAAGGAGACCAAGAACTACCTGTCAAAATTGACTAAACTCTCCTATATTTTTCCAGTTTTTTATGATTGTTTATGCAGTTTAATGTCTCAGTGTTCCTTAAAAACCACAAACACAACTGCACATAAAACTGGAGAAATCTTAGTTTTGTCATTGTTGCCCTAATACCATTATGGACCTAATAGTACTCAAGGCATTCAGGAAATCAAATATTGTTGGTTAAATTCCTACCAATGTTGTTCCAGAAGTTCAAAAAAATTCTAAAAAGGTTGCAGTGCTTACATACTTTTTTCTTCCGTCCTGTTAATCTCAACCCAACCTAATGGAGCTGAATTTAGGAAACTGTGATGGTCATTCAGTAAAATCTAGTGTCTTATATTAAGTTAGTTCTGCCTGGGGTATCAATGTAAAAGTATGAAAACCTGACTACTGACTACCTGACTACTATACTGCATGGTGCTGCAAAATGCTTTCAGTTCAGGAAGCTATTTTATCACCATTAATAACAGTAATACACTACATCCTGTAATACAGTATTGTACAAATAATGCTCTTGGAGGGTGTGGTAACAGTCTATTCAAATTGTGATGATATAGACAAAACGATTAACAGTAATCACTGAAAAATTGGCATTATTTCTTAATTTTTTGTAATCTAGACATGTTTAACCTATTTCAGTTTACTTCTTACTGTTGGACCATAATCAAGGTTATTCATTGGTATTGGTTCACAAGTATTGGTATCTGCTTAAATATCAACTTTGACCATTTTTTTGCATACACTACACTAAATTGAAATATGCATTTGCAAATAAAAATCATTAAAAGTCTGTCTAATTCTACAATAGCACAGTGATGTAGCAAAAGTAATCTGTAACAAATTTCCTTTGAAAATAAGATTCTTTACAAAGTCGATTCTTTTTCAACAAATTGATTGCACATTTTATATTGTCACATTAGAAAGTTTTAAAATAATCCTATTAATTTTAACAATTGCACCTTTCATGCTTTTATGAACAGTTCTGTACTACAATAACTTGTGAACTAATTAATCTTAAGCAGGAATAACAATAGTTTTCAACAATAATTTGTTAAGCATAAAGGTTATCACATCATATATAATTGCATATTTTAAACACCAATGTTTAGTAGAAGTGAAATTCAAGTAACTACATTTATATTCATTTTTAATTTTTTCACTTTATAGAAATCCTACTCTCACTCATCATTGTCATTGTTGCTTAATCCAATTCAGGGTCATGGGGTGTTAGGGCTCAACTGGCATCACAGGATGCAAGGCAGGAAAAATCCGTTAACAGAATGCCAGTTCTTTATAGTGCACCTGTGCACTCTCTCTCTTCCTTTCTCTCTCACAAACATACAACATACACACAAAAAATCTCACTTGGACAATCTCACATTTGGACCTTTTAGATACCAGTTGCCCTAACATATGTCCTTGGAATGTAGATTGAAACTGGAGTATCCAGACAAAACCAATACAGGAACTACAACCAGGCAGTAGCTATTGTAATCAACTATACACTACTGATGTGATAGCCGGAGATTGGATACATTACTCTTAAGATGAGATGTGACAGCTAGATCTTGGTTTGAACAGGCTCCAAATTACTATCAAATATAATTTACTGAACTGTGTGAGGAAACCAGATAACCCAGATTAAACCCAGGAAGAACATGCAAACACCATACAGGCAGAGTTTAAGGCTAGGATTGGACCAGCTATCTCTGGAGATTTGAGGTGGCCACATAGTGTTTGAACATATTTATTTGCTTAAATACATTGCTCACATTTCTGCTATTGGTATGTGTATGTAAGAATTCCAGACATTTCTTACTTCTGTCTTTAATCCATGTACTTTAGATGGTGACCATCCTGGCTTGAACAGTAAAGAACTAAATTATATTTACTGAATTTCCCTAAATACGTCATGCTGCAGAGTTTAGATTAGATTTTCTTGAGCAAGAAGCAGAAAATCAGAAGTCATTTTATACAACAAAAGTCCCCATTCAGTCAGTAGATTTAAGTTTGATGGTAACAATGTGTTTGGTAATTTACAAAACTATTTTGAAATATGCAAAATATGCAAGAATTTAACTGTCTGACTTTAACTTTCTAAGAAAAAGGCAGAAAAATTACGAAGGTCTTTTTCGTTATAAACAACTGAGTGGGTTAGCACCAAGCATCTCTTCTCAAATGGCCTTCTGAGCTTAGCTAAGGGCAGAGGGTTCTTCAGCAGAGCTGTACACTAATTAAAAGTTGTGGCATTTGAATTCACCAGTTGGAGAGTGAAGAGTTTTAAAAAGCAGAGTTGGATGACTGCAGATGTCCTTGGGCAAGGTAATACATGTTTGTGTGACTGGGGGAGGTGATTGAGTGTGTGTCTGAGGGTTCAGAGACAAAATCACTATGAAATGGCCATGACAGGCATAGGCGTCATTGAAACAGTAAAATGGTAAGAAAATAACTGTTTTATTGAACCCTTCAAGCATTGCAGGAACACACAAGTGACACTATCTTTACAAGCATATTGATGCAGCCATGACTAGGAAGCTAGGTAGCGGTACAGGTTCCTGACTGGTCAGTGCTGCAATACCGATAAGTTCTGGACAAGGAGTTCCAATAGGCAATTTTACACTTGGAGCACAACTGCATTTCAAATCATCTCAGACCACTGCATTATGGTTTCTTTTCCATGCATGGACATGTCAAGTGAGCTCTGAATACAGTTGGACCACAAAATAATCCATATATGAACAGCACTAACACCTCTCCAGTTGTTAACGTGCACTATTATTTACTAGCAAAAGCAGTTCAAATATAGTCTAAAGCCTAAATAACGCGTAGATGTGACCATTTACTGATAACCACTGTTTGTCCTACCTTTTCACTTTTTAAACATCTCCATTGCTTTTTCCTAGTTTCCTGGTGATGACATTCTTCTTCCACTGTCACCAGGTTGAGCTGCTCCAACTTCTTTATTTTCTTCAATGATCTATCCCACATATAATGTTTTCATATAACATTACATTTCATGAAATGTCAAAGAAAACATAGGAGCACCTGGATTATTGCTCATAATGGAATTGCATTTATAATTTACCCTCAAGCAGATGTTAGACACATTATATCAGGCAAATATTTCTGGACTTCCAAATCATGGTTATTAACATAAGGATTCTCTCTTCTTTTTTTTCTTCTGAGAATACAGTTGAATTTGAGATCAGGCACTGATGATGGATAACAAGCCCTGACTCGTGGTCACCTTTCCAACTAATCTTATTGGTGTCTCATGGAGTTAAGGCTCAGTGCAATCTGCCAAGTTCTCCATCAAAGTTAACAAACTAATCCTTTATGGACTATGTGTTAGGAGGGAAGGACAAACAGTTGTTGAACAGTATGGAAGTTAAACCCTTCCTTTTGAAACACTTTTTTACTTGAGATTGGTTGGTTGGTTTATTTAATGTCACATCAGCATGCTTGGCTATATTCATGACAAGAACAAGGTTACATCGATACATGCATTTCATCAGTACAAGTTCAATATTAAAAACGGTCATCAACAGTTTAATATTTCCAATTCAACTAACAACTAACTACAAACAAGCAAGCCCACATGGACAGAGGGAGGACATACACAGGAAAAAAAAACCCAGGTTGCTACATCAGGTGATTTATTTATATATCAGATTTGAATCCAGGATTTTCTTAATGTGAGGTGATGGGATTCTACCCACCAAGCCACCAGCCACCCACATCATGGGTTGCTTTAAACACATTAATGTACAAAATATAACCTGTGAAACTATAAATAGTATCTAAATGGCATTTTAGCCCGGAAAATAATCTTGTATGTCTGACCTGCTCTGTATGCTGAATTCCAAATGTTGTGGGGAGAACCATATGTTCTCTGACACCTCATTAGTAATAAAGAGGACCAGAAAGAGAAGTGAGCTTTTTTAAAGTTTGCTTACAATGTGAACATGAAGAGCAGAGATCCAACCCAGTTGATTTGCTTTTAGGTTCATTGTAAAAGGCATGAGTGCAGGTCATTTAAAAAGAACTGCACTGCTCACATAAATTATGGGATTATTATTATTATATTATTTGCTGTGAGCAGTATATATATGTGAAAACATCCTATGTAATGTTAATTCATACTAATATATCTGGCATTTTCAAGTGGTTAGTACTAGACTGGAACAGCGGGAGGCGCGCTCTTCTCCATGTAATGAATGTGTTCTCATGTATCTGATTGGCTAACATTTATCATTTCAAATGACGACTCTCATTCTTTGCTCTCAGAAAGGCAGAAAGAGTAAAATGTGTATACTTACTTTATTACGCTTATTGACAATGCAGCTAAATTCAATATATGTAAAATGATAGTTTCAGATGAAAGGAGTAATACCAGAAACTTCATGAAGGACCAATATCACTCTGTTGAAATCTGAAGCACTACAGCCGCTTCTTACTGATTTAGCAAACTGCTGGTGCACCTTTATTTTCATTTCTCCTGGCTCCAATGTCAATGGGATTTGCCTGAGTAAAAACGCAACAGTCTTAACCTCGTCAAGCCAGTGTAACATTTATCATACTGAAATAAGTCTGTAGTTATTAAATGTTGGACCCCACTTTGCTGCTATAACAGCTTTCACTATTTTGGTGGAGGCTTTTTACAAAATTTTGGAGA
>JAVSBV010000089.1:1967872-1980963 GCA_033117975.1 Parotocinclus spilosoma
ATATATATATATATATATATATATATATATATATATATAGAGAGAGAGAGAGAGAGAGAGAGAGAGAGAGAGAGAGTTGAAATGGGGAAAATGTCACTACAGTAGGGTGAATCCTTTGACACGAGCCCCAAATTTATCATTTTTACAAACTGACATTTTTCTTGTATTAGTGCAAAACCCATGGAATTAGTTATTTTTGTCTGTGTGTGAACACTCATTCTCACCTGCTATTAAGACAACATGACAGTCCATCATAAACAGCTGTTATAAGTGTCATATGAGACAAACCAACCATATACTATTTAGACAGTGGTAGTCCACATACTGTGGTATCTTAGCTTATCCAAGCTATACCCACCCACATTGATCTATGTAACATTCTTCACACAGCAATGCTCTAATGGCCAGTGATTATTGTCCCTCGTCCCTGGATGAAGAGATAGAACTGTCAGTCCCAAACAAACAGCACTGATAGTAGTACTGGATGACAGACAGCTGTATTGATTGTCAGTCACAGTGTCTAGAGGATCTTGTCTCTATTGGAGAGAAAAACAGGCGCTCCACAGTAAAGCTGATGAGCAGACAGATGGACAAGGCTGAATTGCTCTGGGTCGAAGACATTATTTTTTTCTATAGCCAGTGCATGTGCACCTGATAAGTCTGTGAGCTATACAAGGGTCCTTAAGGCTATCACAAAATGTATATATACAGTCCCAGTTCAAGGTCCTGCATTTCCCATCTGCATTATATTAAATCTAGGAAAGTATAAAATAAATTTGGAAATTACTTGAAAAGTTATATTTATTGTAGTAAGATGCAGCAGTGCTAGCTAAACTTAATGTCAAATCTCACTTAAAAAAACGATCATATTAACTCATACCCAGTGGATATATTAAATAAGCCAATTGTTAAACCTAGAAGCAGGGGTGCCTATAAGAAATGCAATATATTAGCCAGATAATTTTTTTACATTTTCACCCTCTACTAATTTCTGTTACAAAATATTACACACTTTTTACTTTATGCAAAATAAATATGGTTATTTCTGACATTTGTACCTGAAATAACCATATGAATCATTTGAACACAACATAAATTTCAAAGTAAAACATTACACAAGTAGTTGTGGCTTTTTACCTAAGCGAGCCATGTTGAATCACAGACATCTTTTGCCTGCTGTGGACATGTAATCACTAACTGATAATGTAATTACTACTGTATTCTGTATGCAACATCCTATGTTTTAACAGCACATGTTAAACAGAACTCAGAAATCAATCAACAACTGCATATGTGTGTCTATGTTAAAGTAACTACTATAAATGAAGTAGTATGATAGTAATGTGGTTAATGTGTTAATGTGTTAATGGTTAATGTGTATTAAAATCCAACCTTTTGATGATGTTAGTGGTATATAGTGACTTTGTTTTTGGACCTCCAGCCAGCCTGTTATATGTGAATGGCTCAGTCTCAAAAATGAGCAGTAGCTTGTTTATCACCAAGCATACATATTCTCTGATACAATGAAAAATAACCAGTATGGAATAAATGCTACAATATAAAATATATAAAATTAAGAAATGTCAGTGGATTGTGTAGATGCAAGTAGGAAGCCATTCGAAGCCAGAATTATATTTACCGTCATCTTCCCAACTGCTATTTTTTATAGCAGGTTCTGATAGGGAACTAAGACTTAATACTCCTACATTATGCTGGTCTTGTGTTAGTCTTGTCTGAGACTGCGATGTGTACTTGTCTTGGACTTTTCATAGTTACACATGTAATTTTTAGTCCTATAAAAATGATACATACTGCTACTTTGTATATAAAATCTATTAGCATAATTTAATATTTATACTGATTCTGATCCCTACTGTAAATGTCTAGTACCTGATGGTTTAGATATTTCAAAGGTATGGCAGTGATCGAAATTTTAACTCTGGTGTGGTCAGTTTTAGTAGGCTAGGAAAAAAAGAAGTGAATGTTAAAATAGAGTAATTATCTATCCCATAATATGTGAACTATTTTCAGGGACACACAGTGACCTGCATGAAGAACACATTTTTTTAGTTTGTAAAAACTTTTCCAATCGTGACAATCAATTTCTGAGACAATTCTGGTCTTCTTTGATTTGCTACATGATCACCTTGCCATTGAAAAAACTTGGCCTTTATCTAATATGGTGATTTTCAAGATAGACCAGAGTGGATCTGAGAGAAATTATGCCATTTTAAAGGCTCTTGAGGTGTGAATTTTCTTTAGAGTAAATGAACTGTTATTCATTTGTTTTATTATATTTGTATTACACAATTATTATCATAAACTTTAAACTTCTGCACAGTTATGTATGGCAGTAATCAATAAGATCACTGTCGCTCTCACATTAATAGAAGGCAAGTGTAAAGAATGTCTGAATTTTATTTAATAAACTTTTTTCACTGCTTTCTTTTTCTAGCTCATTCCATTCCAAAGCGTAGTTCCTCATCCCACTTTTCCTGCCTCTCTTCATTTCTGGCCTCTTCCATCCTATTCTACTCACCTTTGCTCTCTCTCTCTCTCTCTTTCTCTCTCTCTCTCTATCTCGCTCTCTTTCTCTTTCTCTTTCTCTCTCTCTCATGCTTCTTCTGGCCTGCACTTGTCTACTCCAAGGTCTGGCAGCACAATAGCCCAATTGCAGATTTGCATTTTTGCCTGCCGCCTGTGTCTGACATTGTGAGAGTGAATAAGAGTTTGCCCTCTGGGCCACTCACCTCTCGCTGCACAGCTAATTACAGACTTCACAATTAGCATGCTAGCGCTAGTCACAGCATGAATGTCATCCACTGCTAATAAAGCTTTGGCCTTGTGGCTAACTGCCTGCCAGCTAGTGTATTATCACATATTACCCATTCATTTGCACATGAACCCATTTAAGCTAATTAACTTTGGCTTACAATTGCACTTACAGTAAAATGACTCGTGTGACTTGGCCAACACGTTATCTTAGCGGGATATTGTGGACCATCATTATTTAAATCTGGATCAGCAACAGCAAAGCCATACTTATAGAAAGCAGTGTTATTCAAAATATAATAAATAGGCCATTTCAAGTAAAAGTAGTCATCTTAATAACGAGTAAAGGAAACATAAGAAATTATCGAATCCCTGCTTTAATAATGTTACAGATTATCATAAGAGACAACAGTGATGATTAAGACAAACTTTTAACTTAAGTGTAAAAGAATGGGAACATCTCAGGTGTTAATCACATTCTTAACATTCTCTTCTTGCTAGACAAGAGACATGGTTAATGTTAACAGCTAGAGTAATTACAGATTATAGCTGTCAAATTAGTTTAAAAAGTACCTAATTAATTACAATGCCTAGTTTCTAAATGTATTCAGATAATAATGAAGCTATAATGATACATTTCATCATTAGATTGCACTACAAATGAAGAAAAGTTGTTTCTTGCTAAGAAGATCATGAAAAGACAAATACATATCACAATCAAGTTTTTTGACAAAGACTTCTGATTTATTTACTCACAGTAAAATTCACAATTTTTGCTTGCTATTTTTTAATACTATTCAAAGTATATACTTTTGTGATAAGTCCATTGCATTAGTCCATTTATCAAATAATGAAAATGTGATATAATAATATATTTGTTTGACTGTAATACTACATTAAAGCAACACATTCACCAGATCTTTTGGCATTGTTTGCATGTGGCTGGACTACATGGGATGGTACATGCTTCAGGTCTTTTTAGACTATAATCTCCTGTAGTTGAACATACACTGGTGCAAGTAACTGTTAACTTGAGTCAAATACATGACACAAATCTCAATGTACATAATTGTAGCTATTACTTACAGTAGTTAATTTGCTTTACTTTGAAGCTTAAAACATAGCTTTTGTGTGTCAACACTGAATAAAATGCTTGATCCCAAAATGTATATAACAAAACAAATGGTTGCGCCAGGCCCCATCCCGTGTGTGTTTCCTCCTTCCCCAGGACTTGTGTTGTCAGAAAAGTTATACTCTTGCTGCAAGAACAGGTCTGTGCACAGTAGATATGTGACATTTCTATGTTTTCGCCTTGTCTGGGTGGGTTTTCTCTTTATTTCTCTGTATTTCTACCTGCTAAGTATGCTAAAGTCAGGCTAAGTGTTGCTGTTTCTTGTCTAGATCTGGACCTGAGCTGCTGGTTTGTACCTGAACCTAAATTTTATTATACTTTCAAAAAGCAAATTAAACACACAACAATTCTTGACAAGACCACCATGTTACATATGTAATGTGTGTATATATAACAAACACACATGTATTTCACACCAGTGTTCAATAAACAGAAAGACAATATACTGTGCCTGTTTCAATGTAACATGGCTTATTGCAGTGTGACAGATAAAGGCAATAAATGAGTACATTGGTAATGTCATATCTAAATAAATAGTACAGAGTACTACACAAAATAGTAAAGAGTAAAAATCTGTTATATGCACTAATTGTAAATGAATAGTCTTTACAGGTTTGTATCTTTACAGGTTTGGTTACAAAAAATTAGCTGTTCTAAAACTGAAATCGTACTAATATCTATCTATAATAACTAACATGAAATGACATTGTATGCTATGCTATGTTAGGCAGAACTGCTTGTCTGTATGCCAGTAGTTCATGGTGGAGGAGCATAAAATTAATTAAAACATAAATGTTCATAGACCCTGATATTATATCCAAAGGTAGATATATTCAAGCCCCTGTTCAGTATTTGTATAAATAACATTAAAAATAGAAAATTCTGACAATAACTGTAATGGTTTCAAATTAATAATATTGTGAATATATATTCCAGCCCTGTTAAAGACTATAATATGTTGTGATTCTGGTAACTAGCATGTTCACTATACCAGAATTTGATACTTGTTAACAGCATACTCATAATCCTAGTGTCTCATGTAGAAAAAAAAAATGTATATATATATAGAGAGAGAGAGCGAGAGTGAGGTTTTTTACCAGCTACTTTTGCTTGAAACTCGACAGTTGGCTTCCTCTAGGCTTGAATGAAGCACTCAGCATATCAGAACTGGAACATAATGCAATATATGGGGAGATCAAGATAATAGATGTCTAGAAAAACTGGACACCCTATTGTATGGCATTACCACATTACCAAAGATAGCAATAGGCTGTGACAGTTGCATTGGAAATTGGTTGACAGTTCTGGGGTGAACTATGACAAATGGCAATTTGATGGGCAAACCAGGTTATACTTTAATTTGGTCTGGTCCAGACCTGATTCAGTTAAGGCACTGTCATCTGGACACTGTAATTGTTACTAGAGAAAAATGGTCTAAGGTAATCCCAGCATGGTGGATGAGTCTATAAAAGGACTTTAATTTAAGTTCTTAAAATACACGAAACTCATTAATATGATGCTATACAAGCCTGTGCTTGTTACAGAGGACTTGATAAAATGTGCTGGTGAATTTTGTGGTTATGGTACTGGATTATGGACGTGAAGGTACACGGTTCCAGACCGCCTCTGTCAGACTGTCACTGTTGGTTTCTTGAGCAAGGTCCTTAACACACAACTGATTGGATTGTTATGCTCTGGATAAGGTAAATGTAAAATAGAGTATCTGCCATAAGCAAAATAGCAGTTCACTGCATTACTATTGCTGTGCGCTATGAGTGTTAATATTTAATAAAACAGCAAGTAAGTGATAAAAAGAGTACCACAAGAAATGATGAAAGGCGTGGCACAGTTGCCTCACCGATCTAAGATCTCTGGTTCGCTCCAGACCATAAAATGTACCTGTCTATGTCCTCTCTGTGATTGTGTGGGTTTTTTCAGGGTGCTCTAGTTTCCTACCACATACCAAATACACAAGGTTACATCAAAACTAGTTATACAAACTCATGCTGGGCCAGTTTAGCATAATCAAGTAATCAAATACATGTCTTTGACTGTAGGAGGAAACTGGAGCACCGGTGGTAAACACACATGGACATGGGGAGAACATGCAAACTACATACAGATGGAGTCCAAGGTCGGGATCAAACACGTGATGCTAGAGCTGGGTGGCAACCCAACTAACATATTATGTTCAGCTACTCATTCATCATATAAACCAATGGTTTTTGGCTCAGTCATTTAAATATATCTGGGTGCGTTTTTCCAGATTTCTCGCATTTCTGTTCATTTTTCATTGTGAAGAAGACAGCCATATTTTGGGAAGCGCAGTTAAATAAAGCACTGAAGCATTATTCTAATTGTGCAGTGAAAATAAACTCATATGTCCCACACTGTTAGCAAAAACAGCAGTTGAGAACAAAAGCTTTTAAAGACTCTAAATCACAGGCAGATCAACGATTTAGCTCATTGGTGTCATGAAGTGAGTCTTACACAACTGGTACTAGACTTCGTTCTCTAGCATGACATATGGTGAATTCATTAGTCGTTTATTAATTTAACATAATTAACTCTAAATCTGTTTCATTTACCATAAATCATATGCTGTAGAGGGGCTCTACAATGGGTATCCAGACTGAACAGCATTGTCTGTGTTTTTGTAGACTAAGTAGAATTTAATGCATTGTTATGGCATTACAGCAACATTTTTGTCAATCTGGTCAATATAGTGATCAACCTGGTCAATACAGCTAATTGTATTACCATTCATATAATGCTTTTCATTTATCCAAATGTTTACTTAGCTGAACCACCCACAGCTGTGGTCAAGAAGCTTCTCTTCTAAGACTATTGTTCCTTTCTCCCACCCATTACAATTTGCCTCAAACTACAAGGGGGCTCAGGTGACAGCAGGACAGAAAGAACTGTCATTGGCAATTCAATGTTAAAACAAATCTGTCAGTCAGCATTTGTAAATCTGTCACCAATTGGCCAGATTAAGTGAGATGAACTTCAGTCTGTTGGATGATGAGAAGAGGGTATACAAAATAAATATATGGTGGGAGTGTGCTGGTGAATAATAAATGTGATTGATGCATTTTTTATACATTTCTTAATATCATTTAGAAAAAAAGTCCAAGCAGCATGTTGAGCAGAGGGCAAGAATAAACGGGATTCGAAAGAGAAAAAAGGGGAACAAGAATATGTCGTCTCTGTGTTTTTCTCAGAGGTGGCTCAAGTATACAGGTTATTTACTTTTAAGTCCTACTCATCTGACAAAAAGTTGAAGTAGGTCTTATATATGCTGCTAAAAAAGAATCTTGAAACAGATCAAAAACAAAACAACCATGACAACAAGGGGGCACAGTTACTTGTATTACCTCTGCAATTGCATGATGCCATGTGCACCCTCACGTCAGTTGCCAAGCATCAAGTATACACTTAGACTCTGAATGTTTCAACTGGCACTTTAAATAGGTTCCTATAGAATTGCCCAAGTAAAAAACAAAATAGATGGACAAAATAGATAAATAAATAGATTTATAAAAGCAAAACTATGTTTCTGTAAAAGTACAGAATTATTTGTAAAATGTAATAAGTAAAAGTATTAAGTGCCTCATAGAAACAGATTATCTGAAAAAATACTGAATTTCAGTAACAAAAATCTAATGCTAACCTAATGCATATGAACTAATGCTTGACTGTTCATTCATGTTCTACATGCTTATAACCTTAACCCATTTTAGTTGACATTAACAAATAGAGCTAACAGCTGATTTCCCTTTCAAATATTAGTCTAACTTCTCAATAGAACAGATGTAGTGACATGTTTATGTGACACTCTGTAACTCTGTAACTTCCAAATAATAAGATAATAATAAAATTACTCTGAGACATAAAATTACCCAGCAACAATAAGAGTAGCTAAGGCCTTACAAGAACCACAGAGACTGTTTCCCAATGCTGCCGACTAAGAAATAACTTTCTTTTGCTTTTGAATAGGGTTTAATTAGGCCAGGACTGCCTGTGTGACTCCAGTGTAATTTCAGCACGGCTAAAATTATTTCATTTTTTCACGCAGTAGCACGGCAGATTGATAGCAGACACCATGAGTGAGAAAATGTTCTAAGCTAGTATAAACAGCCAGAGTTGCCTCAGGCACAGACATACCATGTTTAAATACCATATTGTGTCATAAATGTAGATTAATTGCTTTAATATGCATATTATGTACAATGTTGACAAAACAGTGTGTGTGTTTGTGGCACTAAATATTTAATTGCTTTAAGTCCTCTGCATCAGGATTTGTACAACACTGTTTACATATGATGACATTTTAGGGATTATATATTATATATAGGATTATATCATCATATCATATAGCAGCTGCAGTTAGTTATGTTACCTAATACAAAGCTGGTACAAAGCTTTACATAATAACGCATCTTGTGTTTTTATCTTGATAAACTGTATATACTGTAAATACATTGTTAGACCAACTGGCATTGATTTATTAAAGTTTGAGAAGACAGTGGTGCTCCTGATGCCTTACGTACTATGAAAAGCTGTACTTCAGGGAGAGACCAAAAAAAAGTGTACTGTCCAATGAACACCAAGACGTTTAGGTTGGGTTACAAAGGAGATTTTGCATGTTGCACTCTTCACTAGGAGTTTGTGTTTACTGAATGTTTGAGATCCCATAATTGATCAATTTTATTAGCTAATATCAAATTTCACCTAGAAAAATGAATAATATTAACACATGAGTAATATATAGAGTTGCATGAAAAACTCAAAACAATCACCTGTAATATACAGCCACTGAGCAGATGAGTACTACAGAAATAGTGTATGCACTTCTTCTCATATGTTCTCATGTGTTAGCACTTAAACTAGCAATACCATTGCACTTTTTGCACTGTAATTAAAACAAAAAAAACCTTCACTGTGTTTCTGTCACAGGGTTTAGATAGAATGTAACTTCATTGTTCATAACTTGTAATGTTTATATGAATTTGAGAACATCAGGTCCAGTAGAAGTCACGGCAGACCGTATGGAACAACTGTCAAAACAATCAGGAAACTTTTTGAACTTACTTTTGATCTTTCTCTATTAACAACAGAAAGAATCCAGCCACATTAAACCAGAAAACAAAACAAAATAAATGAGCAAAAAATGACCAGAGGTGTCTGTGGAAACCAGAGAGCAGAGAGCCATCTCATCACCTCATCTGTAATGAAACAAGCCCCGACGGAATCCTCTCAACATGGTATTAATCAGCGCGCCATGTCACCTACCCCCCCACACACCTCCCCCCTTTCCAGCCTGAAAATATCAGCCCTCGGTGTGACAAAGGCTCTCCTCAGCTTCAACAAGCAGATCATTATCTGCTCTGGTAGGAAATTAAAGACGGGGGGATGGGGGTGAGGGGGTTGTGGGACTCGGCCCTGTAATATGCGGATATGCAGATTGGCAGGTGGAAGACAGGACGAGACTGGCTAACGCGGGGGCCACTTGATTAATATGCAACCCTGCCGGATGAATACCGAATCAGACACCAACGTCTTGTGTAGGGGGTTGGATGGGGAAGGGGATGATGAGGGGGGGTGCTCTTGCAGTAAAATGTCAACATTGGTGTACCACTCTCCCATGCCTGTTTCGTCTCTGATGCAAAAAAAGATCGGCTTTCAAATGAGGTTCAGCAAGCAATTATGAGACCCTTAGAATGTTGAAACAGCAGTGAGTATTTGGAATCATGATGGGTTTGTTGAAGGGGAGACGCTACTTGGGGTCTAACTAGGGAACGATAGTTAGTTCATACAGCATGATCAGTGATTTCAACATGAAAATGCCTCTTTTTCTAGACAAATTAACTTTAAAAGCTAGTAATGGTCTGAAACATGACAACATTTAAGACATGTTTCATGTGTTTTAAGAACTTACAGTATTTGTTAAAATTACTTATATGACTAAACTGTAATTTGATCAGAATACTCTGGTTGGTATTGACATAATGTTCCCAACTACTACAGCAATGTTATCACTCAGAATACCTGAAATCAAGACATTGCTCATATGCAGTGGTTGATTTGGAGTCTAGGCAGAAACACACTGGCTTTAAATCAATGACCTTGGTCATTATATGAAAAATATCAGTTTGCGGTTTTAAGATGTTTATTGGCCAAGTGCACTGCTCCCAAAAATTATAGCATATTTTATTTTAAAATATCCCCTAATTTTTGTGAGCAGTGCATATACCATATCAATATTAGTTAATGTAAGAGAATAAACAAACTTGAGGTGACCGGCAATTCAAGCGCATAGTTATATATTAAAATTATTATCTGTACAAATCATCCATTTAGAAATTGTATGCTTTTTTTAGTATTTGAGGTAAGATGTGTCAATACAATAGTCAAAAACAAGAATGAATAAATTTTAAATTCCATTTTCATTTTAAAATCACTTCTAAAAAGCAAAATTCCTAGAAGAAAGGGCCTATATTACTTTTAACCATTAAGAGACATTTATTTTGAACTTATTCTTTAAGAGTCAAATATGCATAGTTACGTTAAAGTTAAAGGGTTAAATATAAAATATAAATGACAAATATAAGGACTAACATATTGAAAATATACAATGATTTAAATTAATTGTAATGAGGAAACAAATACATCTGAAGCAGGAATATCACGTCTTAAATGCATGACACTACAAAAAATGAAGTATCTCTGCAAAAATGGGCCAAACCAAATACTATAATAGTAAAAAATATATTACACCTATTCTTAGCAAGAAGAAAGAACATGCCCAGAAACTTGTAACCACTATTTGCTTGAAATTGCTTGTTGCTGCATTTAATTTACCTACATTTTATCTACACAAAGATAAGCTCATTAAAACAATTAAATATTTCAAAACTGACGTGTCTTGGAGTTTAAAATTTTAAAATATTGTTGCCTTTTTTAGAAATTAATCATCAGTTGGTAATATTTTAATGTATAAGTTTTGACCTGGTCAGAGCCCACATTCAACCTTTATAGAGAATATTTGGTCTGACATCACAGACAAAATAACTGGAAAACATTTTTACTCATCAATTGTGCCATCAAAAGTGATTACCATTGAGTTGACAACATTGATTTTGTAATTTTAAGTTTGTTCCATTTTCTTTTACTCAGGAGTCTATAACCAGTCATGATTTATCCATAGTTATGCTTCAAATTCATTGACACAGAGTACAGAGTCCAGAAAATGTCTCAAAAACAGTTTGTTTTACATTTGTGAACAGTACTGTCAATATTGGTATACAAACAGTATACTTCAGTCATATGTGCTTCCACAATTCTTTCATTGTCCTATTATTTTATATTAGTATTATAATATCATATTATATATTTTAAATAAGCTAATACAATGCATCAAATACCATTCTCTATTTCAACATCAGTATCGACATATGTACCAGCAAACCAATTCTGAACCAATTCTCATAGAATTCCATCCATTTCAGTTACTGAACATTATTTTAAAAAACTATGGTCACAAAACCTTAGTAGTGATTAGGAGCCCAAGGCCAGAGATAAGAGGTAAAGAATAATGCAAGTATAGACACCCTGAAGAGTACAAAAGTTTCTGAAGCAAGAGTAAACTTACAAAAACTATGCGTGCTTCTTGAAAATGCTATTGCTCACCTGTCTACATATCCATATGTAGTGTAATTCCAAAGTAGTTTTATTTTGTTGGAGGAGCCCTCACACGCATTGTTATAAATGGGGACTGAGGTGAGAACCTCGGCTATGTCTGATTGTAGGTCTCATTTGCGCTGCACAGAGAGAAGAGGGGCTCTACAACATTACCAAAAGCTATAATTTCCTGCAATATTATTTTTCATTTGTTCCCTTTTCTTTTCTCTCTAGCCTTCCTACTCCTCCTCTTCTGGCCATCTCTGCACTGTTAGAATGTAATTAAGAGTCGTGACCCTTTAACCTCCCAGCTTTTACAAACCACTTGAAAAATGCTGCGAAATAGCAGACACAATACACTTGTTCACTCCTCTCTCTCTTTCTCTCTCTCTTTCTCTCTGGTGGTTCAGTAATAGAATAAAATGATTAATCCAGTAATTATATGGCAGACATACTCTGTACTGAAATCGGGGAATTTCTTATTTTGAGTCCATAGTAATCAAGGGAAGGGTGCTCACACAATCTGACTTCTCCCTAAGGACCTTTGTATGCATGTATAGGATCAAAGCTGACTCACTAATGAAGCCATGAGTAAAAAGAAATCTGCTTAATTAGTAAGAAATTATACAATCAAAGAGTAACATTTTTATAGTGTCTATATCTCCAGCCTGTGTCTATCAGTAAGACTAAATTGATTTTTCTTTGAGATCATCTGTAATCTCAAATGTGCCCCAAACATTCATTTTCCTTGCAATAAAGTGTAACTATAAAATCTAGATCAATATATAATATGCAAGGCTATAAGATTTGATAAGTAATTGTGATTTTTAAGTATTTTTGGTATCAATAAACAATGCAATACAAAATTGTAATTGTAGTTCCCCTTTCTTCTGCTTAATTTAGGGGTCACCACAGCAGATCATCATGTTAGATTTAGTACACGTTTCTATGCTGGATCTTCCTGAGTAAAGACTGATGGCAGAGGATCTGCAATTTGAGGATCTGCAATTTTTCTTTCAAATATGGAGTTTTAGGTAAAAGGCAAAATCAAAGCATTTCTTTAGAATCTATATGATGTTATACACGTTTAAAAGATAGCGTAAGTGGACTTTGTAAGATTTAATAGAATGCAGTTATTAATTTTTAATAATTTGATCATGTTGGTTTTATCATGTTTTATCTTGTTTGTTGAGGCACACATAATACAGCAATTACAAAAAAAACATTGAAACCTTTTCATTGCATTAAGTACAGCATTTTTAGGTGCAGAATGTGTAAACTATCATGTATTCTAAGCACGTTGGTAAACTGTGCAGTGCATGTTTGTGTTTATGCGATGTGTTTTTTTGTAACTTTATTAAAAAAGAAAAACGGAAATATAACATGGTCATAAGTATTCAGCCCTTTGCTGTGACACTCATATTTAACTCACAAGCTGTACATTTCTTCTTTTCCTTCTTGAGATGGTTCTACTCCTTCATTGGAGTCCAGCTATGTTTAATTG
>JAVSBV010000089.1:1981063-1999448 GCA_033117975.1 Parotocinclus spilosoma
CATCCGGGGACTTTTCGCGTACTGTTTCAAGCATACTTTGTATTCGGACACACTACATGCTCTCGCCTACTGCTTTCCCGTACTGTATAGTATGGAAGTATGCGATTTCGGGCGCAGCCATAGAATAGCCGTATTTGAATTATGTTGTAATCAATATTATTACAAGAACTGAGTTATTAGCCTCAAAAACGGCAAGTTAACAGCACCCCAAATAAGAGTCCACCTAAATGCTTTACCGAGTTCAAGTAACACATCTCAACATCAACTGCTCATAGAAGACGAGAATCTGGACTTTATGGTTAAAATTTCTGTTGTGATGGTTATGGGGGTGTTTTGCTGGTGACACTGTTGTCAAATTATTTTAAATCCAAGGCACACAACCAGCATGGCTATGGCAGCATTCTACAGTGACATTCCATCTCGTTTGTGCTTAGTGAGAACATCATTTGTTTTTTAACAGTGACCTTTCGACAATGACCCCAAACACACATCAATGCTATGTAAGAGCTATTTGTTGCATCAGATGACCTGACCTCTACAATCACTTAATGTAAACCCATTTGAGATGGTTTGGGATCAGTTGGAGCACAGAGTAAAGGCAAAGGGGGCAATAAGTGCTCAGCAGCTCTGGGAACTCTTTCAAGACTGTTGGAAAGCCATTTCAGGCGATTATCTCATGAAGCTGACTGAGAAAATGCTAAGATTGTGCAAAGCTGTAATCAAAGCAAAAGGTGCCTACTTTGAAGAATCTAAAATCGACAGCATATTTAGATTTGCTAAACACAAATTTTAATACATAATTCCTTATGTGTTTTTTCATAGTCATGATGACAATGTGACAATGTAGGAGATGTACTGTACGTATCTAGCTATACACACACACACACACACACACACACACGCACACACACACACACACATACACACACACACATACACACACACACACACACACACACATACACACACACACACACACACACACACACACACACACACACACACACACACATACACACACACACACACACACACACACACAAAATGTGATTGTTTACTCTGAGTCAACATAGAAGAAGACTGAAATTGCCTATTCGTAGAACTAGTTTTCCTAAAGAGAGCCCTATCTTTTATCAGCTCAATCTTAATTCACAACTGAGTCACCCATATGGGTACTGTCCCCCCATTTAACCCCGATGATCTCCCATAATTCTTGGCTGTCACAGTGAATGGCTGACTCCTTCACCCGGTATAGAGCGATTAGCCATCCTCCCAGTTAAAACAAAGATAGAGTGAAACCTGAAATGCAGACTATATGTTAACAAACAGGCATGCTGGGCCATGATAAGGGAACTGATGATCAACTGGGTACACAGGTGCCAGGTCTTGTTTAAAAATAAAATTCCCTTTGCAAAACTGCAATTTCTCTTTTGAATAACTAGGATTAGCTGATTATCACTTGACTAGTGTGACATATAAATGCCTAGTTTTCAAGATGTTATGCATGCTATGTTATTTAGTTAAAAAACTACATATATACATTTGCTGTTAACCAGTAAGTGATACTGTGACTGTTAGCTCCTGTTGCCTTACAGTTTCTGAGAGGTTAAGTCCATGTGGAGTTTCCTCCAACATCTTGACGACAAGAGTAATTTGGCATGAAAGTCTCCTAGTGTGGATGTGTGTGAATATATCATGCAATTAAACTCTTATACTTGCAGCATGAGAATCAAACTGCAAATCTGTTTTTAAATTTATAATTTTGAACTTATGTTTTTACTTAGAATTTACTTAAACTTATTAGATTCATTAGCTAGCTGCTAATTAACAGGTTCATACTTTCATGTAGACGGATTCTAGGCAAGATATAAATAACATTGTTTGTTTATTCATTCACTTAGGCACTTATACTACTACCTAACCAGACACACAGGGTGCAAGGCAATAACAACCAACCCCAGAAAGGGTGACAGAGAAAACCCATGCAGATATGTGGATAACATACAAACTCCACACAGGCAGAGCTGTGAGGAGGCAGTGATAACTACTGCCCCACTGTGCAAACCCAAGAATAGCATTAGCAAAATAAATGACAAATTTAAGTAAACAGACTGCTAATAGTATAGCTAGCTAACTAAAATTCCTCAAATTAGAAGTTTCACACATGCTAGTTTTACAAAGATGGGTGGGTAGTCTTTTCACTGATTGTGTGTATATGTAACAAGATAATATTAACCCTGTGCCTAATTCTACATCTAACATAAAATTTGGTAACCTAAAGCATATTCTTCTGCTCGTTTAGTACTTTCAATAAAATATTCAGTTCATGTTCTTTTTATGGCAGTTCGTGCCTATCATTGTGGGGACTTTCCACTGGCATAATAATTATGGTAGGTAAGTAATGCTACACCTACACCCACACCTAACCCTAAAAATCAGTAACTTAAAGCAAATCTTTTGACTCTTTTGGTTACAGGTTTTTGAAAAAAATGCAGTTTTCCTCAGGGAGGCCAGCAAAGTGTAAATATGTCAGAGCATTATATCTCTATGAGGACATAATATAGATTATTAGTGCTACATCTACAACCAAAACAAGCAGTTTTTCAAAAAATAAATTTGCTGCTTTTTGTATTCTTCTTCTTCTTCTTTCCTCGCGGACCAAGTCCCGCTTGATGCGGGGTCCACTCATACCCACGAAGACTCGATGAGGCAATACTTTGACCGATGTGGCGCATCGCCTGTCGTCAAAGACACACACACACACACACGCAAGTCAATGCCAATTTAAAGACACCAATTAACCTAACCTATCCTGTCTTTGGACTGTGGGAGGAAACCAGAGTACCTGGAGTAAACCCAGGCAAAAAAATTGCCGCTTTTTGTAGTGAAGCAATTTCTTCCCTTGATGGGACCAGCAAAAAGTCAGATCTTTTAATACTGATGGGGACAACTTGGCCTACACACAAAGTCTGTGACAAAAGTTTGATCTTATTATTTGAAGTACCTGATTAATTCTATGCCTATCCTTACCCCCAGTAACCTAAAACAAATTCATTCAACTTTAATGTTTGTTTATTTGTCCTTGGGGGCTAAAAAATGTGTTTAAGCTAAGAAATTGTTAATCATTTTGTAACAAATGTTTTGACCACATTACATCAACCACTGGCTTCACATTCCACTACTTTAATACGAAGAATTCAGAATGTTGCAGCCAGAACTTAAAACTTTTGCCCTAGCTTTCCAGAACTCACAATGTTCTGCTTCACATTTTCTACATTCCTTTATATACAACTACATGCCAAGTAAGGTCTTCAGCTTGAGCTGGATCATTCTGTATTATGGGTCCTCATCAGTGGAATGAACTAATCACAGCAGCATGACTCAGTGGCTCATCTTATGCTGCAAAAGTAAAGTATGAAGATTAACCTCTTCGAACAATACCTAAGGTAATACATTTTATATTCTCTGCCATGTAATTAATCTTCCTCTATTACTTGTATATTTGTATTTGATTTGATTGATTTATGTGCACTTTACTGTGAGACTGTGATATTTTTCATCTCAGGGTAACATTAGTCTCTAGTCTATCAGGTAATGTATGCTTATGGTTCAGCAATGTACTGCATTTTTGCACGTTTTATAAGTCATTGTGGATAATAGCATATCCTAAATGAACCTCTTTACAATTATTTGTCTTGGTACTGGCATGAACAGAAGGCCCAGGGTTCACATCCACACACTGCCAAGCTGCCACTATGGGGCACTTATTCCCCCAATCCACAAATGCTAGGACTGCTTATATCAGTTGTAAGTTGTTCTGAAAAAGTGTCCATCAAAACTACAAAAAGGACATCTGGTCAGGGACACATGGATCAGGATTCTAGAAACACTGGTTACAATACACACACACACACACACACACACACACTAGTACTACTTTTAGTATTAATATTATACTATCACTTTGCCACAATACAAATAGGCCCCCAAAATATGTTCCTTATTTCAGCACTGTAATATGCACTATTTTGTGCTACTGTATTTGAGTCTGAATGTAGTTATATTATAGGTATTATGTGAAACTCTATGTTATGCTGAAAGGAATTATGGATTAATACCATATATATGTGCACTCCCATGTTAAGCCATGCCAGTTTAGCGCTATGGTTGCTGTCTATTAATAAATAATTCATCTTATTAATCTGTTGATTTATAAGCTCTGTGTGCATGTGAAAGTGTGTATGTTTGCGCATGTGATAATGTGGATCCACTCCATATGTCAGTGTGAGGATGCCTGTCATTCAGTCCACTTCAGTGAACTGGTCTGCAAGTTTCAATTTTCTCCAGCAAAAAAATTGTGAGACGTAATTACTCCTGCGGGAGAAAGGATAATCTACATACTTGAATGTTAGCACAGTGTGTATCTGTCTTTCAACCTGCCACATTTTAGAAATCTGACATCTCACGTGAAGTTCTCAACTATTGCCACATTTGTAATCATTTCTAATAGGCAGACTTTGCTCAGATACGCTATAATAAACGTGCTCACAATAAAAAGGCACTGTGTAATGACAACATGCAACTGTAGTAGTCAATCTAATTTGAGTCATTTTTTTAAGGTACACCACATCTACTTGCCCAGGTGAATGCTACACTGTACAAAAGAGATCCTTGAGAGTACCACCCATGTGATAAGTATTTGGCCTTGAAAGGTACCATTTAATGCTCATTCCAGAGAATGTCTGGATAATAAGCTTGTTCTTTAAAATCCTTGAGTGTTATGAATGGCTTTGCTGGATGCGAGGAAAACTTGGAGAAGCAACTGTGTGTATTTCAGCAATGGCAAATAGATGGCAAGGTTGTAGTTAGCCAGTTAAGCATAAGGGGTAATTAGAAAGCAGCCAGCTGATAGACAGACAGAGAGGGAGATAGCATGAGGAAGACTGCAGCACAGTGAGTGAGGTAAACAGGTTAGTCATAACTGATGTGATCCATTAAGACTGATCCGTGATCACGTTTATAGTGATTCTTGAGAGCCAAAAATAAGTCAGTGTGAATTTAACATAATCCAAGACACCAATCTTGCCTTGTGAGATCTGCCCCCCAGTGGTATGAGGAGAATAGGAACTTAAGGTCATACAGCAGGCAGTGTGACAGCCTGCTTACTAAAGGTTACCTGATATGTAATGGCCCATGTAACTTATTACAGGTAATGAGAGCAGCTGTCTACATTTTCCTGTACAGACAAGCAATGTAAAGAAATGTCCCAATTAGTGGCATTTATTACAGGTTGTCTAGGTTTGGCTATTCTAAATAACCCTGTGTGGTCTCTCAGCACAAATACCGGTTTATTAAGACCCTAAAGTCCATCATTAAACAAAATTACAATGTTTCTGAACTACTAAAATAGCAAGAAAGTCAAATAATGTTTAGGGTGGTATATGGATAACATATCAGTACAATTAAATGTGTAGCATATATGGCAAGACATCTATTAACCGAGGCAACAAAATTGTAATAATTTTTTCCCACTAACTAAAACATATGGATTTGTTCATACATAATTGGTATACGTTTTTATATTTTGTCAATCAGACGTGGTTGTGACAGAGTAATTTTTATGTGTATATGTATGTGCAACGAATGGTTGTGAGTGGATATTAGTGCAAGGAGTGGAATAAAACATTTTATGTGCAATTAATTTATTTGGAAACCAGCAGGTAACAGACAGAGTGTGACAAAACATAATCCAAGTACAGTTCAATATCAAAAACTAAAGTACAATACAACCACTATAAAAACCGAAGCGTAAGACAAAAACAAGAACTACACACCTGAGCAGAAAGTCATAACAATAAACCATATGAGAAATGCAGAACATGCAAGCTATGCAGGGAAGTGAGTGAATGTTTTTGAATGCCTGTAAGAGTAATTAGTGAATGAGATGTCAGTGTGATCAGTAGTCTGTTGGATCAGAGGAGGGACCAGGAGTCAGGGACTGACGCATGGAAAGCCATAAGGTACTGTTCGCTCATCAAAGGAAATCCAGATGCCACAGCATGATACAGTACTAATTTAACTGTAAAGGTGATTTGTAACTTTTTTGTTTTATTTAATAAGAAGATGCAGATATGTATGAATTACAATGAAAAAAATACAGTTGAGTTTTTATGTTAAAAACATGTATGTGTGTGCGTGTGCTTGTATGTGTATGTGTTGGAGTTAGGGGGCAGGGACTGCAGAGTCACTGCTTTATTATAACAATGGTTATTAACTAATTCTGACATCTGGATAAAAAGTTGGGTTCAAGTTTGGAGGTTTTGTGGTGAGCGTTTTAATCCTACCCGGCGCACTGGCCCAACTGCTGGTGTGATGATCTGAGGGGCAATGACATACAACAACCAGTCACCCCTATTAGTTATATGAGGGACACTAACAATACAGAGATATGTGCAGGACATCATACCACCACGTTGCCTCTCATGGCATTTTTCATCAGGATAATTCCTGCCCACACTAAGCAAGGGTTTCCCAGGAATGTTCCTAAGGATCTACAGGCCCAGCTGTTAGCAGCTGTCTAGCAGTCCTTAAGTATTATTAATTAATAAATACTGTGTTTACTATTATTTGAATTGTATACTAGTACTACTGTATGCAACTATGCATTGCATTAGCATATATTTAAATACTGAAATAGTTTCACATATTTAAGCAAAAAACCATACATATATTATAATTTATTGCTTCAATATTAAACAAGTAGAGATGGTATGTAAATGATAGTTCAAGTTTTCATGGTGCAGTCTCTTGACATAACCGAGTATGAAATTGCAGTTTTGGCATTCCCCCTCTCCTAAGCAATAGTCTTTTAGACAAGAGGAAAATATAGGGGAACAACAGCTGCAATTCTGCTGCGAGTGCACCGGGGCCCCAGCCACTTCCATTTCGCCTCAATCACACAGAGTAGGAAACAACTAAATTACACAGGCGCACAAAGACAGTAGCGTCCATAATTTCAGGATCGACCAACCCTGCAATAGAAACGGCAGAAATTACCAGCATAAGCTGGAGTGTACAGTATAGAGTGGCCACCAGGCCCTTTCATGTCACTGACTCTCACTGGGCACATGCACCATTTTCTAATCATTTCCTGCCTTTCACTTGAATCCTCATTTTCACCCATAGGAAATCACATTATGTTTAACTACAGTATTTCAGTACTGTTAATATACAGTTGATAGGTGCCAGTTTATTAAGTTATTCCATGACCTGAATAGTTATTTAGATGCTCAGCAATTGAATGGTGTAATTTCATCCGCCTGATCCAAAATATTCAATTTTCTGCATATACACATTCTGATCAGAAATTAAGTAACTATACGACAAATTCTGGTTTTATATTTTGTCATGGTTTGGTTTTATATTTTGTCAAGTCTTTTGTGATGGTCAGCTGATCCCAAATCCAAAAAAGCATATTCACAAAAATAAACGTATGGACATGTGGTCATTATAGACATGTTCGTCAAAAAAGATTGGAATGCATTTGCATATTTCACCCTCAACAGTGCATAATAACATTAAACAAATCAAGAAATCTTGTAGATTTCAGTGCATAAAAGACAAGGATACAAGCCTAAACTGAAGATCTGTGATCAGATGGCACTGCATAAAAAACTGCTTTTCATCAGTAGCAGAAAGAACCAAATTTGGGGATTACGTTGGCAAACCTTTATTAGGCACTACACATGCTTGTACATGTACAATATATGCCACTTACATCTTTGTTATGCAGAAAAGAAGCCTAATGTTAACCATGTCCAGATGTGGTGTCAACTGGTGGCCAGATGAATCAGATTTTCAGCTCCAGATCAAAGACAAAAGGACCAACCAGACTATGATCAGCAACAAGTCCAAAAGCCATGGTCTGTCATGTCATGTCATTGTGGCAATACTCTCTGCAAATGACATAAAAGTCAGAGCAGATGTAAGAAACAATGCATTTCCCATACCATCCCAACTTTTTCTAATTTGGGGTTGTAATGTTTTAATATATACACTGTTTTATACAGTGAGGAAAAGAAGTATTTGATACACTTCTGATTTAGCAAGTTTTCCCACCCACTTCAGTTTGATCACCCACCAACCCGCAAGAATTCTGACTCTCACAGACCTGTTAGCTTTTCTTTAAGACAACCTCCTATTCTGCACTCATTACCTGTATTAATTGCACCTGTTTGAACACGTTACCTGTATAAAAGACACCTGTCCACAGACTCCAAACTCTCCACCATACCCAAGACAAAAGCGCTGTCTAAGAACACCAGGGACAAAACAATAGACTTGCACAAGGCTGGGATGAGCTACAGTACAATAGATAACAGCTTGGTGAAAAGGCAACAACTGTGGCACAATTATTAGAAAATGGAAGGAACACAAAGATGACTGTCAGTCTTCCATGGCTCCCTACAAGATATCATCTTGTGTGGTAAGGATTATTCTGAGAAAGGTCAGGAATCAGGCCAGAACTACATGGGAGGACCTGGTCAATGACCTGAAGAGAACTGGGACCACAGTCTCAAAGATGGCCATTATAAGACACTACGCAGTCATGGATTAAAATCCTGCAGGGCACTCAAGGTCTCTTTGCTAACATCAGCAAATGTCCAGGCCCATTTGAAATTTGCCAGTGACCATCTGGATGATCCAGAGGAGGCTTGGAAGAAGGTCATGTGTTCAGATGAGACCAAAACAGAGCTTTTTGGTATGAACTTCACCCACTGTTTGGAGGAAGAAATAGGATGAGTACAACCCCAAGAAAATGGCCCAACCATGAAGCATGAGGTTGAAAACATCTTTGGGGGTGCTTTTCTGCAAAGGGGACAGGACAACTGCACTGAAAGGAGGATGGATATGGTCAGGTATTATAAGATTTTGTCCAGAAACTTCCTTCCCTCGGTACAAGCATTGGTAATGGGTTGTGGTTGCGTCTTCCAGAAAAACAATGATCAGAAACACACAGCAAGGAGTGGCTCCGTAAAAAGAATTTCAAGGTCCTGGAGTGGCGTAACCAGTCTCCAGACCTCAACAAAATAAAATAATCTATATTACTTGCAAACAAAGGTTTCTGTACCAAATATTAAGTTCTGTTTTTCCATTGTAACAAATACTTATTTCATTCAATAAAATGCAAATTAAGTATTTAAAAATCACACAATGTGATTCTCTGGATCTTCTTTTAGATTCTGTTTCTTACAGTAGTGTACATACAATAAAAGTTACAGTCCTCTCCATTCTTTGTAGATGGTAAAACTTGCAAAATAGGCAGTGTATAAAAAACATTGTACATGTGAAGCCATCAATCACTTCTTTATACTGGCCAACCATAGCTGTACATTTCCTGCATTCTACCAGTGGAGCTGCAGAAGCATTGTATAGTGATTTTTATAGTGATTTTTGTTTTGAAAAGTCAGTCAGTTTGAAAAGTCAGTCATGTTCCCAAATCTAGCTTTATAGACAGCATCTGGTTATGAGTTTCTGTCCTGTTTGCCGTGCACAATTTTCCATGCACCCAGACAGGGCAAAATACAAGTACATTGTCCACTAAATGCTAAGATGTATTTTCTTTGGTGCAAAATTCACCCGTCTTGCTCAGTCTTCCACCAAGCTTGTGTATCCGGTTGTGGCTCAAAATGAAAGTTATTTGTCAATAAAAAAAGAACCTTCTATTGTGCTAAAATGGTAAGTACACAATCATGCAATGGGCACCCAGAGTCACATAGGCTTCAGTGAGTGTCTATCTCAAAGAAGAAGTTGTACACATTCTGAGCATTTCATCAGAAGGAGTGTAAACAAGAACTAACTGTGTGACGTTGCACATTCGATTCGATAAAATATTGAATTCCACCCATATTAATGAATAATATACATACTTTTATTTACTTTTGATTTAAAATGTTAATTCAATTATAAGAGAAGCTGAGCTTCCCATGCTGTCTTAAGGAAATCACATGTGATTAAATCAAATGTAGATTTCTCTACATGTATAAAACATATTGGACTGAGGTCAATGAATATCCACTGTTGATCGAAATCTATAGGGAAATCCACTGCTTGTATTAAGTAAGTCACTAAGTCACTGGTAGGATGACAGTGGCCGGTTTCTGAGCTGTAGCATGTCACCTAATATCATGGGCATATCATATCATGCTGTTTACTGAACTAAAGACTTGCATTCCAGTTAGTTTCTTTGTCTGAATATTAGCAAGGAACAACATCAATACAAATAATTTTAAAACAACATTAAATATAATTTACAGAATGCTCTTCTTCGTGTTCTCAGTGTCACTGTTTGCTATTAGGCTGCTCGCATTGTTCCATCAAATGCACACTAATGGTGCTGCAGTCTTCTCTGGCACTATTATATTTGAATGACATTCTTTGAAAAAAACCTGAAGAATTCCTAGCCAATTAGAAAATTTACCCTTAAAAGATAAAAACCACATGTGGAGAAATTGCAAAACAGAAATTGATGTAAACATTCATTGTGTTCACTGGTAATGACCTTTTTAAGGCTAAATAGAGGAGCTGAAAACACAGTGAGTACAATTGTCATGACAATGTGTGAGACTAAATAAGCTTACAAAATTATCTAATTCATCATGTAAGGAATTAGGCTGAATTGATTATTATTTTAGCTTTCTCTCTAATTGAATTTAGGCTGTGTATTCAAAGTGGTTTAAAATTGAATGGTTGCCAGAAAACACTAAAGCATCTTGCCGCTCATCTGGCATGCCAGGCATTTTCTATTAATTTAAAAATAAGCATAACAATTAGATTTTGCATTGGTAATAGCGTGCAAGATAGGGAGGCCCATGAAAATACGCCATTAAGCAGAATCAATTGTGGAATAAATGGCATCATATTCATGTCAAGATTTACCATATGCCATAATATAGGCTATACTAGATTTACACCAGGCACATTTTATTCCTTCATCCCTGCCTTCTGTTATGTGTAATTCATGTGGTCTCATGTTCACTTTAGCTTTTATTTAATAGGTTTTAAACCTACATGAGTAAGAATTAATTTAGCAATAAGAATGTTAAATATACATAAAAATGTGCGTTTTATATACAGTCTATATACACACACACACCCACACACACACACACACACACACACACACAGACACGTGTACAATATCAAATAATAAATCATCTTCTTAAATTTTAAATTGTATTAGTCCATGCTCATATAATTTTGTTTACTCAAACATGAGTGATGATTACTCACCACACCATCACACAATAATCCTAAACTAAAGATCTAAACTAACGTTTAGAATCATTAATCCACCGTTTGTTGTGCTCCATTTCAGTTAAGGATCAAATTAAATAAAAACAGATTTTATTACAAAAATTTATGAAGTTCTAATAATGGTAGTCTGTGACACAAGGCTAAATGTAAATACATGTAGATGTCTACGCATATGATTTATCTCCACTTATCTATAGCCCTTTTCTATGTGAAATGATGTGAACAGAGAATACGAACAGGTTTTTGCCTATACAAAGCTGAACCTTGGCTGGAATCCCTGCTAGAATTTGAACTTGGGACGCAGTGGTGGACTACTGAATTGCTGGTGCTCCATAAATTGTATCACTGTTTGGAGACAATGTTTTTACCTTGCTATTTGAACATTACATGCTTGCCCAGAATTAATAAAATATTTACATCTACTTATTTAGCAGATGTTCTTATCCTAAGAGACTTACTGACAAACACAAACAAGCAATCGCTGTTCCAGCAGCAGTAGTTTTGGGGTTTGAACGTCACATTCAACTACACAATCCAGTACCTATTAATTGGTTTTTGGCATTTTACCCTAATTGTACTCTAAATTGTATGAGCAATCCTAAATGTAAGTGTGTGACACCCTAAAATAAACTGGCTCCCCTCAAATAAGGATAAAGCGTACACAGCATGAAGGCTCCCAGAATAACAAGACAATTCTTCTCGGAAGATCATTTAGTGAAGTGTAAAAAAAAACATTTTGCTGTCCTACATTTTTTTAAAGTATTTTTAATTTGTTTTATTAATCATGTTTTATTAATGGTTACTCTCACTTAATTGAATATCAAAATATAATATTCATATTACAGTTATCGTATCATAAATAATCTTGCCAACTAAATCTGTAACTCTGCCTTCATAAATGCCAACTTCTAATACTTTCCTGAGTCCTTATACCAATCAGAAGATGGCTAATGACACAAAATGGCTCCATGTCCTAGTCCAGCTGCTGGATTTTAAGTGACATATGGAGGGTGTAATGTGACAGCAATTTGCCAACACTTTTACATGGTATTATAGTAATTTTGCAGCATATTTTTTACATAAGGACTGAGTCTGACCAAGAGAATATGGAACATTACGTTGACATTAATACATCTGCTGATTGGTGGAGCAATGAGAGATTCTAAATGCACTATATGACCTAAAAAAGGCATAAAGCATTTTTCCACAATTACTAATCAGTTGTTCAGTGAGAAAGACATGACTAATGCATTTTATGCACATTAGAGATGAGACAGTATTTGTCAAAGAACTCTCATCTTCTGGGAGAAATCCAGAAGTTTAAACTGCTTTTAATGATGTCTAGGTCTGATTAGGTCTGCTATACTATTGATCTAAAATATTAAAGTCTTGTAAATATAAAATCTTGCAAAATAGTGTTTCTACTATACATAATAGTGTCCCCTTCCTAGCACTGCCATATCAGACAATGCTGTCATATAGTCTATAGTCAGATCTTCCAAGTTCATCTGTTGCCAAATTTTCCAATTGGAACTCTCTGTTTATAACGACAGTCTGGGATTTCAGTTCATCGCTTCAGGCAACCCCATCTTTATTTCAGGATCCTCCTATGGGAGGAAAATTCAGTTGACAGGTGCAAACAAAAGAGGAAACACAAGAAATACAAATTAACCTCAGTTAGTCAGTGCCTAAACAAGTCGTCACCAAAGCAAACTCCACATACAAGACTTCTTTAGTCCTTATAATATGGGTGATACAAAAAAAAGTGACCACTTGCCACAAACACCACTTTTATGAAAACATAACCATAAACTTAGACAATATTTGTATAGTTATAAATATGTTCACTCTTTGGAAGTGGCCATTTTCTTAAGACTTATGTCTTGTGAATGAGCACTTCAGTTAAGGTTATAATTAGTGTGGTTTTATAAGTTACTAAATAACACTTTTACATGTTTTTCTTATATAGTAATAGTATATAGTATAGTAAGGTATAGTAATTATATAGCTGTATAATTACTTTACGTGTGTGTTCTTAATAAGGTGTATAAATACATACTGTATGTTTTGCCTGTTGCACTGAGCTTATTTAAATTGATAAACTAATAATTATAACCAAATGGTGAACAGTGTTTATTTAGATGACACATATCAAATTAAAATCCACATAAATGCCCAGACCTAGGCATTCCCACCAGTAAATTACCCTGAAAGTCACACCTGGTAATATCAATTCTACAGGAAAACAGTGCACATGTACTTAGCAGTCTACATAATACAAAATAATATGGAATAATTGCTAATAATAGTTGCTATATAGGTAACCTCTTATTATTCCGATGTCTTATTCCAACGCTTGCATGAAAATAAAATGTTCATACATTGTTAATAGTCGGCCGTCTGAAGTTAGCAGTGCACACATGGTCTGCAAGTTCTTAAATGTTCCAATAAACCTGACAAAGCCATATCCAGACTTCATCCAGATCCCATTTTGCAAGCGCATCTTAAATATGCAATAGTACATAGTTGTTCTTTATTCTTTATTTCAGAATTCTTCATGTATTCTATGACTGATAATGATATTATGAACTGTAAGGGGAGAACTTTGTAATATTTCTTTGAGAAACTTTATTTTTAAACATTTAAATTGTCTCATGCATTTGTTGACAAACTGGAGGTCCTCTGCTCATCTTTGTTGCTCAAGAGGCATGGCCTTTAGTGGATACTGCCATAGAACCAAATAATGTACAAATTACATACAAATTTAATAATGCTTAATTGCCGAAATAGACATTTATTAACAAATTTAATGAATTTGACAATTAGAGATGACAGCAGACTACATTTTTGCACTGGTTCTGCATTTCCTGATGCAGTCCTCTCTAATTATCCAGGTTTGAGATGTACATTAGGAGTGCATAACCAGTGGCTTATGCCTTTCTGTAAACATACTACTTGACCTTACAGTTGCAAGCTCCATTTGGGAATGAACCTATTTCCAGCAGATCCAGCATGGATGCCAAATTAAGTATTAGTAAACTGTTTATCAAAGACTAATGTGTACCCTACCAAAAATGCCCATTTACTTTACAGCTAACAGACTTCATTACACAAGATATTACCTTAATTAAGTACTAAAAGTGCCATGTATTACTGTCCAAACCTTGTGAGGTATATTAAATTTCAAAGCCTGGAAAATTTAGGGCCACAGTGCATGGACCATACATACAGTGAATCAGATCAGAGGAAGAGAACAGGCCAAGAAGACTGATAAGACCTTTCAGATGTCCCCTGTGATCTCTCCCTTTCTCATTCCTCACATCTCAAGAGTTCAGCTGCTCTATATTGAAACCGATGCATCATATTATACACAGCAGATAAACAAAAGTAGAAACCTTACAGAATTGTCTCAGAAGGGAATTTTAGCAGCAGGACAAATTTTAAGATATAATAATAACATTACGATACAGTTTGGAGTATTTGTGTAACTACTTTTGAGCACTGTAATCTGCTTGGGTGGCTAATTGGCACTGTCAACTCCTGGCCTGGACTTCACCTGTGTGCAGTTTGCATGTTCTCCCCATGTCTTTATGGGTTTCATCCCACATTCAAAGGGTGTCAAAATGTTAATATGTGCATGCACCCTGTGATGGACTGGTGATATGTCTAGCCCTTTTATGCAATCAGTAATACACACACACATCACTCAGGGAATAACATGCACTAGTGTTGCACAGACAAAAGTCTATGCATAAAACAGTATATTGATTGAAGGCTAATAAAGCACAATGTGGAATTTCAATCTCTAAAAGTAATACTATATAATCTAAACTATCAACCTGCTTATGTGAAAACAACAGTTGAAAACCTAATATTTATATATTTCCTTGATTGTTTAATGGTTATGATTTATTGTTTTTAAACTTCAAAACATTTCTTGTAGAGAGGTCGCACAAAAGTCTCTGAAGCCGCTGCGGGTGCATTTAAGGTTCTTTCAAGATTTTTGTTGCAAAAGATGGCTTTTTCTCCACTTGGTGCAATGTGATGTTCTTTAGTACAGTCCAGTAAAGAGGCTATCCAGCAACTACATGTTAAAACTAACGCATATAGAAGATAATTGGTTCACTGTAGTTACAGCCATGTTGCCTGTGCTGCCGGTTGACCCTGGTTTCCTGAGAAACTGAATTATGCAAGTAGGATAAAATAATTAATTTAATTACTTTTCCTGGTAATGCTATCTCCAGTATATTGTAGGATCAAAGTTTTAGGGGTGCTGAGACCAGACACTCCACCCATCACCTTGCCTATTTATTAACTTATTTATTTATGAATTTTAACAAAAAATGTTTTATTAGAATGTGGGACTTTCATTTCCATACATGTGAGAAGAATATCTGACTTTTTGAGTAGGGGAAACACTGACTGGAAATACAGTAAAAAAATGCTGAGTCTGATCCTGAATCCTGCTCTTAGTAATCAGGATGTTCTCCTAGCGAGAAACATTTCTATACTGGTTTGTTACAAACTGAGATTTGTGTTAATTATTTGACCATTACCCTTTAATTTTGACCTACACAATTCTGCTCTCTGCCCAGATAAAAAAGTTGTTCATATATGTACTGCCTTGCACAAAGTGAAGGTGACCAGGGGTCACTGAGTACATACATCTCTAAAGAATTACTATTTTAAGGTTTTCAGCCAAATTCCAAGTGATTGTAAAATGATTTTGAAAATATACCATTCTTCATCTTGATAAGCACTAACTTTTTCTACAGGCAAGTTGTAGGTATAATGTATGTAATATGTACTTTGATTAACATTAAATGATGATTCCGCTAGTTACATTCCACTGTTAGCAACACCTAAACAAGAGTAGATAATGTAACACATATTGTCTATCATAAAAATGAAAAAGACTACTTAAAATGCAGTGACACACAATAGCCTTTAACATATCTATTTAACTGTACAGAACTCATTTTATATATTATTTCATGTCAAATTATACAGTATGTATACAATAAATTATTTTCACTCACAGTGATCAAGCAACCACTGTGAATGTGTTTATACTGAATTGTTAACACATTTGCTGCAAGGGCGAAAGTCAAACAAAATAAACAGTATCTATGAATAACAGAGAATACAATATTCCAATCATACTTCTGCTAGGGATAATATTTAGTATGATATTAAATCTGTTATAAATCCAGCTATTCATCCATCCATTCTCTTCTGCTTAATCCACACGGGGTCACGGGCCAGGAACAACAATAAGTGGGGTGCCAATTCATTGTAGGGCACACACACAGTCACACACTCAGGGCCACTTTAGAAACACAAATTAACCTAACACGCATTTCTTTGGACTATGGGAGGAAACCGGAGTATCCTGAGTAAACCCACAGAAACAAAAGGAGGACATGCAGACTCCACACAGAAAGCACCCAGGCCTCGAAGGTCCAGCTATTTCATCACAAATCAGTGGAAGAATTAGCTCATTCTAATGGGCTGTTCATTGTGTTTAATAAGCTCATATGTCGGTCAAATTTCATTTTAAAAGTGTTGCATGAATATAAATCTGATCTCTATACTGCAGACCTGACTTACATATTTGTTCTAGTTTAGAAAAGATTAACTATGGGCCATGGGCTTAGTGTGTTGAAGACAGTTGGGATCAGCACCTCTAAATCCTAGTGTTCCTTACATCAAGATGACAATAAAATCCATTATAACTGATAATTACAATACTCTCACCCATGACAAAATTTAAAACCCCACTCACCCCAAAACACAGATGTAAGCAAGGTTTTTTTTCCTCTCATTTTCTTCTCTCTTAATACACATTTTTGTAAGCTAATTAACCCAGAGGAAGTAAATTAATGAGTTCTCTCAGTTGGCTCTTCTCTTTTTAAAAGGGAAGCCTTCCCTATGATCTGCGCAGGGCCAAACCATCAGGACATTGTCAGAGCAAACAATAGCCTTATCTGGCCCCTTTTCAAGCTACCTGATTAGCTGGGAAAAATAGAAAAAGAAAGAAAATGTCCTTGCCCAGTAGCTGTAAATGTCAGCAAAAGGCCAGGGGACCCTTCATATCTTTATATATGTTAGCATATTTTACAGACGGCCTTCCCTTCACGCAGATGGCATGTCAACCTTGGAATGGCAGATATTTGCTCTGCAGTATGAGAAACCAGGAAAGGGACTGAGAGACAGGCTTGAAAACGGCACAAGATGTCTTTGAAACAGTCATACATTTTGTGTTACAAGCAAAAAGGAATGTCCTGTTAATTTGCTGAACAAGTCTATGGAGTGACTTGCAACTAGTGATACTTAAGAATACTTAAGGGTTGTAAACCATCAAAAATATATTAGAGGCATGAACGAATCTAAACAATATCAGCAAGACTGGTGAAATACAGTGGCTTGCGAAAGTATTCATCCCCCTTGAACTTTTCAATCTTTTGCCACAAAAAAGATCAACAAGTGGGACACAATCGTGAAGTGAAACAAAATGTATTGCATATTTTAAACTTTTTTAACAAATAAAAAACTGAAAAAATGAGCGTGCATTATTATTCATCCCCTTTACTTTCAGTGCAGCAAACTCACCCCAGAAGTTCAGTGAGAATCTCTGAATAATCCAATGTTGACCTAAATGACTGAAGATGATGAATAGAATCCACCTGTGTGTAATCAAGTCTCCGTATAAATGCCCCTGCTCTGTGATAGTCTCAGAGTTCTGTTTAAAGTACAGAGAGCATCATGAAGACCAAGGAACACACCAGGCAGGTCCAAGATACTCTTGTGGAGACGTTTCAAGCTGGATTTGAATACAAAAAGATTTCCCAAGCTTTAAACATCTCAAGGAGCACTTTGCACATGATCATACTGAAATGGAAAGAGTATCAGACCACTGCAAATCTACCAAGACCCAGCCGTCCCTCTAAACTCTTAGCTCAAAGGAGAAGACTAATCAGAGATGCAGCCAAGAACTGCAGAGATCTACAGCTGAGGTGGGAGACTCTGTCCATAGGACAACAATCAGTCGTACACTGCACAAATCTGG
>JAVSBV010000089.1:2013264-2026554 GCA_033117975.1 Parotocinclus spilosoma
CACACACACACACACACACACACACACACACACACACACACACACACACACACACATACACATACACATACACACACTCACACACAAAAATTAAAATGTTCGGTTGAGTTTGACCGCCAACTGGCCTTCATTTCTCTGCTGGCTTTGATGTGGAAGAAGTAATCTGCACTCCCATTTCATAATGGCTATGACAGTAATGGGAAGATAGTCAACTGATCTGAGGAAAGAGACCCTTTTATCGCTATTTTCTTGATGGACAGAACTTCCACATCTACACTCTACCATCTGAGATTTTTTCTCTAGTAGAGTACACTCTTTAACTGCTGGTTGGAACAGAGTGAAGCGCTGTTTTGGTGTGAACAGTGTGGTCTGACCTGCATAGTGCTAACTTTTACTAAATACACAGTTGTCATTTGATTATTGTAATATGTTAGCAAGTCACTATTAAGCACCCAATTTAAATAGCTGAATCTGACTTAAATTAGTGTAAAACAATATTTTGTGTATACTGATATTTTGGGCAATCCTGGCATATACAGTATCTCATTAAAGCTCATAAAAATGAGCTTCACAGGTTGCCTGTTCCATGACAATGTCACAGTGCTGGTGCATATTAGAGACCTTGCTCCCCTCCACAGATGTTCAATAGGGGTTAGGTCTGGAGACATGTCTAGTCCAGTACCATTACAATCAGTTTCTTTAGCAAGGCAGTGGTCATCTTGTGTGGGTGGGGTCTCTATCCTGTTAGAGTACTGCCCTACAATCCAGTTTCCAACGGGAGGGGCTCATGCTTTTGCTTCAGTAAGTCACAGCACATGTTGGCATTCATGGATCCCTGAATGAACTGTTCTTAGCTCCACACAGCCGGCAGCACTTAAACTGCCAGTGACCAGTATGATAGAGTGTGAGAGCAATAACACCAAAGTTAACACACCTGCTCACACTTAAAACCTTGTGACACTAACAAGTCACATAATACCGGGGAGGGAAAATGGCTAATTGGACACAATTTGGCAATTTTCACTTAGCAGTGTACTTACTTTTGTTACCAGTGGTTTAGACATTTATGGCTGTGTTTTGAGTTATTTTAAGTTATTTTCAAGTGCCAATTTTTTGTAGTCATAGTTTATTGATATATATAATTATCTATAAATATATATAATTTATCTTCTCACTGAAATTGTGATAACATCTATTAGCCATTCTTACAGCATCGATCAAATTGTGCGTTTCAGTGATATTAAGCAGTTCTTGGCCACGTTGATTGATGAAAAGCACACACCCTCCTGGGACCTACCATAGTCCAGCAGAACATATTGACTAGATTTTTTAAGTTTACAAGCAACAAAATAAAGCTTTACTTAAACCTGCTTATTTTTTATTAGATCTAAATTATTAAAACGTCAGCTTTTATTAAATACATTAAATGTATACATAGAGCTTATATATTAAAATATCTCACCCACAGGAAAATCAACAAACAAAACACCTTCATTTACAAATTGCATTTTGTGATTACTTGTGTTGTCTTTGACTACTATTTAAATTGGTTTGATGTTCTGAAAAACTTAAGTGTGACAAACATGCAAAAAACCAGGAAATAAGGAAGAGGGCAAACACTTTTTCACACCACTGTATGCACATTTTTACACAGTACTGTGCAAATGTCTTTGGCCACCATTATTTTAGATAAACCTTAGTTACCGTAGAAAAGTGTATAATGACCATAGGTAATTATTAAACAGTGTCTTTCCTGGAATACAACCAGAAAATATAAGACAATGAGAAAAATCAGCTTCTGGGCTACACTGGCCTAGAAGTAAAATATTTAGTGTGAGCCATTGCAACGTGTTTTCTAGAGGTACTTTCTAATGATGCACTATGACGCTCAGCATATAGGCATGCATGTGTTTCCTAGCAGTGAAACACAGTACTGTATGATTCACATTCATTCATGTTATTATCCGCTTGTTCATAGACAGGGTCACAGGAAAGCCAGTGCCTAGCTGGCAGCACAGGGTACAAGGCAGGAACAACCCCAAAAAGGGTGACAATCCATCGTAAGGCACAAACATTCACACACAGAGTTACTTTAAAATCACTGGTTAACCTATCATGGATGTCTTTGGACTCCATACTGGAAAACTTTTAATGCATTGTTCGCAGGTGTGGATTGACTGTCCAAGCATGTCCAGTTTAATACCCAGTTTCCTGTTTAGTTACTCGGTGACAAAATAACAAGCACATATTGTGTATCTTCTTTCGATTCCCTAAAGTATCGCACCCAAAACTCACATATCCAATTAAGTTCTTTTTTTTGTCCCTCAAACACAGTTGCACAGCAGTTCCTGTTTAGTCACATATGAATAGGCTTATCACGCTGCGCTTATCAGCCAATGAGGCACTGAGAATATTCTTTTATCAGTTGATGCACTGCATAAAAGGGATTCCAATACTGCCATCCTCTAAGCACCGCAGATTTTCAAGTCTGAAGTGAGGGGAGAAGGCACATAATTAAATCTTAATTTCTTTTTCTAATTAATAATAGTGCATGGGGAGGGCATATTCAGTTTAGTAAAGCTGTATGGCAAGTTCTTTAAGCATTGTGTGGTATGCTGCAGCTTTGTAATCTCTGTCATTAAAATCATAATTAGGGTGTTAATAACGTTATTTTATGAAGCCAATTACCATAACAATCATGTTCCTCTTTAATAATGACAAATTGATTGACTTTTTAAGTTTACCAAATTTACTGAATTGAAAGGAGCACTACAGAAGTTTAGGAAATGTCTTTGCTTAGGAAATGCTTTAGTCAGTTTTTGTTGTGGAAATTGCATAAATAATTTTAAAAGGTGGACACCAAAATGGCATGTAATTCTTACTAAATGTGTTTTACGCAGTAATAGTCTGTATGTGGTAGGATGATCAGTTTCCCCTTCTTATTTGATCCAATAGCATTACACCTTGGGAATAATGGTTAGTCAGTTGGGTACGCAGAGAGGTTATAATTAACCTGGCACTACATCTTCATAAACTGTAATTTACCTAGAATTTACATATCATGTAATAGTATGATAGGCTTATGAAGATACATTTACCTAAAATATTATCTCTGTATTACATGCTGTCATTTTGCAGGCAGCTTAGCTATTATCATCACATTTATTAGCATCTTGTTAAACTCTTCTTTATCTTTCAGAAACCCCAACCCCAAGTGTTATTCCAGTTGTGAGATTTCCTCACAAAAAAAATGTTCTTGTTTTTTCCTTACTTTTAACTAAACAAATTTTACATTTACTCTTCTTCTGCTCATCTGTAGACCCTTCAATCTGTCATGTAATTCACACAAGCATATGAGTTAATATTTGCTAATAAAAAGAGCATACAGAAAGGTCTCAAAGCTGCTACAAATAAAATGGGGCATGTAGATGGGACAGGTTATCAAGGAATCTTTAAGG
This sequence comes from Parotocinclus spilosoma, assembly GCA_033117975.1. NCBI lineage: Eukaryota > Metazoa > Chordata > Actinopteri > Siluriformes > Loricariidae > Parotocinclus > Parotocinclus spilosoma. The sequence continues at coordinate 2,016,723 of JAVSBV010000089.1, forward strand.
TATATTGTTTTTAAACATTTCAATAATTTTCTTACACATTTGTTTACAAAATAAAGATCATTTGCCATCTTTGCTCATCAAAGACTCAGCCTTTCCTGGATGCTGCTTTAGTACCAAATCATGATTATAATCACATGTTGGCATCACCTCTTTGAAATTACCTCATTATTTAGGTTTTGTTTTCATACATTGCTTGCTTTAAATTGGTCTGGTCCCGAATTATTTTGGAATCTGCTGCGGGCCTGAAATGCAGGAATAGATGTTTCTTAACAAATTAAGTAGTCCAGAAAAAAACATAAAATATATCAGATTCATGTTAATCCATTAATCCTAAAAAACATACCTTGGTTTGCTAAATCTAATGATAGCCACGATTGGAGGCTAGATTAACTGTAAAATGTCTCGTTTTAGAGACTGCCATTTAATTGCAATTTGTGCACATAAGAGATATCATTCCCTGCCAACCCAGGACTTGGCAAGAAATCACCTCTATTCCTATTACTGGTATTTCTATTACTGTTTCTAATGCCATTATATGTAAAATTCCTCATCATCCTGCAGTATCACTGCTTATATCTAAGCGCTAATGGGTAATGACGAAGGCTGTCCTCCTCCATCTGTCAATTTACCTTCCACTGGGCGCCGTCGCTAAATTGCAGTTGGAAGACAAGGGGGGACTTGTGGGTGAACACAAAAGGATAGCAGAGCTGACCAGAGCGCAGGTGGAATTGAATTGGAAATCTTCCATGGGGTCTGTTAGCATAACAAAAGGGCTGCATAGCTTTAGACAAAAGCTGGGAGGTTTTAATGTGGAAAATCAATCTTTCGAGGGAAAGAAGAAGAAATTGTACAAGCAGCTGTACAGGTGTTCCTAGCTGGCTCCTTAATCAAAATTGTCAAAACTAACTTGGGAGAAGTTTTGCTTTTACAAATGCAAAAAAAAATTGCTGCATATGTAGATGCTCGGGTGAAAAGAAGGATGGTGAAGTGAATGCATATGTCCTACAAATAAAGCTTTTTCATATATTTTATACGGTATTAAAATAGTTACACCCTTGGGGAACACCATGAGGGACCTTTATGTATTCCAGTTCTAGCTCTGAGAGTTATCCCTTCCTTTGTACATGATATTTGTATAATGAATAGCCATTTTCTAATAGAAAACTTCTCATTTGTCCTTTACATGACCATGCAGGAAGCATCGTAAATGCCTGTACATGTCTCAAAGCACTCCTGAATAAATAGATATTGAGGTTTTATGATATAGAACAATACCCATAGAAAACCTAGGGGCTGGGGTAGGCAGCTTAAACACAAAGGCACATTGTTGAACTAAGGATGCTACTCGATGCCCCAATTATCTGCTATGGAGGATTGCCTCTGTTGGCCAACAGTTGTTGTTGCTATCCATACATTCGACATAGTGGGTGGGCTCGAGAGCAGTAGTATAATAATAGGTCATGTTGGCTTGCTCTAGCTATAGATGCTTGGAAAGTCACGTTCAATGCTTTGCTTCTTCAGTCACAAGGCCTAGACTCTATAAATATTGCTACTTCTAAGAACACCAAGGCCACCATGAGAAAAAGGCAATAAATGCCAACGATCCATTTCTAGTAAATGGAAGATGAAGGTCCAAGAAATCTCACCAAGTTGGAATTCCAGCAAGAGACTTGTTCTTAAAGGTGTTTGCCTTGATAAGGTAAGTCTAAATTTATCGTCCGACAACCAGCCACATATTACCATAATAATGATTTAAGCAGTTGCTAATCCTCTCTGGTTAATGAACATCTCCATTTTTCCATGCCAGACAGAGAAGCCACAGTGAGCAAATGCATGTGCATGTGTGTCAATCTACTCTGTCTGGCAAGTTGTCCCAATGGGACTATGTCATGCGTGTGATACCCAGAGTGTGGTGGATAATTTTCCAAATACGCCCATATCTGTGGCTCCCATTCATTCTCCCACATTCACTCACTCACCTCTTGCTATTGTCCTCTTGGCCACACGCAGATATAATTCCTCTCTGTTTCTGAGCAGTAACCTGCACACAAAGCACTATTCAAAGTCAACTATTATTGACTGATAGCACACGTAATGCTAGAAGGACTGTCAGTAACACGGGAAACTCCTCAGGCTATTAAATGTTTCCCAGCTTTGTTAAAAGGCAAGACTTTACCTTCATCAAACACTGTCATAGCCATGTCATGAAATCAGTCATAGCAGATGCTGTATGCTATCATGATATCCAGTGACAATACAGTATCTTGCTAAGGTTACTAAAGGTCTGACTGTACTACTATAAATGTTGCCTATAGTCCTTACGCGATATATTTAGTGTATATTTTATTTCCCTTCCTCTATGACCGTTATAACACATGGTATTGGACATTGTTAGGCCAAAAAGAGTCTTCAACAGATTAAACAGAAGATTCAAAAACCAGAGACTACAGCAAGACTGAAGAGATTGGAACAAGATCGGATGAGGCAATGTGTTGAGATCCTGGTAGGCAAGACATGAGACATGAAACCAGGATTCTTTGCAACCTTAGTGTCAAAATATGGAACTTAAGTTGTGTAATCTTGATTGCTGGTGATCAGCATCAATCTACCAGTAAATGCTAGCAACAAAGTGTCATTTGCAGTGGAGTCAATGGAAAGTAAAGTCCAGGCAACTGGATGGGACTGCTGTAGGTGTGGCACTGCGCCCTCTGGCAGTACATGGACAACCTCATGGAGGGCAGCTGGGTGGTCGCAGAGAAGGTAGATATGAGGCCGGGGTCCTGAATGTCCTTAGCCCACACCCAACATCATCAACAGGAGTCCTGCAGGTAACATACAGCTGACCTCAAAGACATAAGTTGGCTTTACAGCAGTTACATTCACAGCCAGGGGACTTGGATCAGCGGGTTTTAACAGGGAAACATAAAAAGTGGGACAAACAGTCAATAGTCAATTATAAGTAATAGTCAATTATGCATGACATTGGTAATCTGATTAATAATTTTGAATGGCCCAAAATATTTCAGGTGCAACTTATTTCTTCTCACTTTAAACTGAAGGTCCCAAGTAGAGCACTGATATGAAAAGTGTTTTGCAGATCTCAGGTCACTCAAGTTATTGCAATCTGTGAACACTTTCTAGCTAATGCATCCTCTATGGTAAGATTTATTGCTAATAAATTGCAGTCTCTCACATAATACACCTGGGGCTTGTAGGAGTTGAGCGCTATGGGGATGGTGTCCCCTGATGCACTGCATCTCTGAAGCATCTACCGCTATGACTACACAGTCAGATATCGTGTAAAATTTTAAAAAACAGTTACCCTTCCCAGGAGAGGTTGACCAACTTACATCGCCCCAAGAGCAGAGGGTTTAATAATCCATAAAGTTAACAAGGGAATTCAGGTAACCCAGAAATTAAGGCACCTCTCACACTGGCTTATTTTTATATTTTTACCACCAGGAAAGTAAATATAATATTTATAAATATAAATAAATAAATACATATATTTTGTGATGACCACAACCTGACTGTATTCCCGTAGAAATGTTGTGAAAGTAACTGGAGAGAGTAGTTCATGTAAGGAAACTTCCATGAATGTTTCAGAGCTGAAGTTGGAATGGGCTAACACGTCCAAGCTAAAGCTTGGGCCTGATGAACAGTTACAGGAAATATTTGTTTGCTGTTAACGCAGCAATGCATCTATAAAATGTTACCACTCATGGGTATGTAATATTGGATCATTTCAATCAGTCTCAATCAAATTCAAGTACCACTGTATAGAGCCTTTAGAAAGTAATCATAAATAGTCAAAACCATACCTCTTGTCACGAATCCCTGAAAATGTAAGTTAATAAAATGTATTTTACTTTATACCCATTATAACCCTTAACAACCCTTGAAGGTAGGATTTAAAAATGTAGGACAATTTAATCAGTAAAATTAGTTTTGGATAAGTGATCTGACCCTTCAGAGTAACTATATAATTGCTCTGGTACACCCAATCACCTTCCAGATCACACACCAGAATAACTGGCCCATGCCTAATATAGGCTGTAGTGGTTTTGATTACTTCAGAAAAAATGACTATTTTTGCTTGAGGATTTCATAAGTAATAATGCATGACAATTCAGATATATCAGTGTGTTTGGGTGATGCATTTAAATATGTATCAGGATAAAGAAAATGCAGGAAAAACAAAGGATTAGAGACTTTACCTATCCCTTAGGGTATAATAAGCCCTTATATACACACTTCTTTATTGTATGCACTAACAACTTTTCTACATTGGACCAAACAAGATGGCAAATAATATTGACCAGGGAAGCTACCAAAAGACCAGTGGCAACTTTGAACAACTTACAAGTCTTTGTCACTGAGGTTGGGTGTGTGACAGCAATCCAGGGTTTTGGCTTAAATTGTTTAAGACAAAATGTGTAAATAACAATGGAAAACTGTGTTACATTTGAATGAATACATTTGTTTGCAGAACATGGTTAACTTGTTTCTTAACCTGGCACTTGTCATAATACACTGCTAAAAACTTGCAGAAACACTTTTTAATCAGAGTATAGCATCAACTCAATTAAACTTCTGGGATACTAATCGGTTATGTTAAGTAGCAGGGAAGTTGTTAATCCGTTTTAGCTACTTTGATGTTAATAAAATTAACATGTGCACTAGAGGATCAAAAATGATACCAAAACCGAAATGGTTTAATAGACCATTGACATTTTCCCTCCTCGTGTTTTCTAGATAATCTTTCACTAGTTTTGCAGTTGGCTAGGGCCAGTGCTACTACCAGTACCATGGTGTGGTACCTGGATCCTACAGAGGCTGCACAGGTGGTCCAATTACTGCAGGATGGCACATCAGTACGTACCATTGCCAGAGGGTTGCTGTGTCTTTGCTGTATCCAGAATTGTAGAGCTTGATTGACATTTGTCAAAGAATACCATAATTGGTAGACCTGCCACTACTGCCCTGTACGTTCACAGATGAGATCAAGTGTTCCTTTAATTTTTTAGCAGTCTTGATTTTCATGATGCAAGGTTCAACTAAAGTGCCGCCATTACACCTGCTTATAGATGCCTTGTCCATGATAGGTTCTTTGCTCACCCAGTCAGCTCTGTAGAAAGCCATGACCCCTTATCATCAGGAGATGACCCCATATGCAAACCTGTTGATTAAAAATCAAGGAGACACCGGGGTAGAAAGGTGCATCGGCTAATTTGAGGTGGACAGGAATGGGAAAGGGGTTGGCAGAGGATATCAAGTGGCCACATAGCACTCAAACAGCTCTGTCTTACAAGACTTATTTCAACACAAAGGAATGCTGTGTGACTGATTAATTGACATGATGGCAATATAATTAATTCTAATGACACTGTTTCTTCAAAGGCAAGAATCAAATGAGTATACAGAAAAGGATCTGTATTGAATGGGTTATAATAAAAAAGGGTGACCTTTTTTTAAATTGCTTAATTTTAAGTGTGCTATGTTAGACCAATTATTTGCAGTAGGGTAACTCATACTGATTTTTTTAGTTTAATATGATAATAAGTATGTTAAATCACATAAATCTATTCTCTCAGTTAGTATCAAATAATTTGGTTCTGGTATATGAAAAAACATTCAAATCTTCAGGATTGCATTTTGGATATGCATTCCGTTCATTAAAAAAAGTTATGGTTTCGGTTACAGTTATAATTTGTTAAAACGTGTTGGGTCTAAAGAAATATACTTAAAGTGTAGTAATAGAAAAGTTATTCTAAAAAGTAACAGTGAGCACTGCTGCAAAATAAGTAGTTCACCAATAACACATTAGCATATAAAAGTACAGTAACTATATTAGCCTTGAGTAATCGTGTAAAAGTATGAAGCTGAAAATTTGCAACTTAGCAAGGGCAATGCAATTTGATGTTAAACAATACTCACAAGAAAGGCTATAAACTTTAACGTCAAACTAACAACAACTGTAATTGTTTTGAATTTAATACTCATTTATGTCAACTGTTAGACATTTGCCAACATAATTTATTAGATTTGCTAATGGACCATGATACATTTGCAAAAGCACAAAAACGAATTTTCTGTCCATTACATAAATATATTATAATATGAAGATGTGTATAATTAATATAAAAAATATACATTTTTAAGTTGTTAAGTGTTTAAGTGTTTTATTGCACTGAACTCGATAATTTGTGATAATGTAAAGTCATAAACATATATGCTTACTAGAGAATTTAACCAGGTGCATATTCTATCAAACAAAGCAATTGTTAGGTACTGTTTTAGAAATGCATAGATAGTTATCACAACATATGTTATATGATAAGTTATGTTTTATGTCGTCTTATGATGCAAGATAAAGTAATACTAACAGGAGTAAAACGAGTGGATATGATCATTACTGTAATATAGTTATAGTGGCATCAAATATTTAAACAATAATGGTAAAAAGTATATTTTATATTGGATGAAAACTGTCATGACGTCTGACAGCGTATGGCATCCACCACAGATGTGTAATGTAAAAAGTTGAATAAAAATGCTTAAAGTGTATCCAAAAAGTAGAGACGATATATTTCAGAGAGCTAAAGGTTTTGGTAAAGTATATTACCATTATTTTTTTATTCCCTTTGCCTAAATAAGAAAACCTTTCAAAATCATTTTACATCAATTCAAATCCTATCAAGGCACAGTCCATGTCTGTAAATTATAATCTTTTGCCACTTAAAATCTCAAAGCTGGAGCTTTTTGATGACCATACCAGTGTAGGGGATTTGTAATTGGGTTGACTGGAACATAACGTGGATTTTCAGGGTTTTAGTTGGCAATGTTAGATGACATTCCAGAATTCTTTGGCAAGAGCCTGTACATGGAGATGAAATACTTTTGGATTAGAACGGCATGTGCTGGATTTTGGATAAGGTTTAATTTTTTGCATGTGCCATGGAAGTTATAAAACCCTCTTAGTTATATCATTGGACTGATTCATCTAAACACTTACAACTTAAAAATATACAGGTTTAGGGCTTACTAGGATCTGAGTCCACCCGCATTATCTTGTCACTTTGATTCCATAAACCATGTGAGCTTTTGACAGAGATCTGGTTAGTGGATGCTGGTTAGTGGATTATATCTTAATTTAATTAAAAACACAATAAATGCTTTAATTTAGACTGTAAAAATGGTTTATAGAGTTTGCTGTCATTGGTTGGGGATAAGTCTCATAAATCACCTCACCCAAACAAATTTTTTAAGCAAGCCGCTTTTCACCTCGAAGGTCCTTTTTCTCGCTGCAATGATAATCTTGACCACGATAACTAAACATGTGTCCTTGTAACAGACAATGAGAGCAGATGACTGGCAGAATGGCCTCCCTCGACATCGCTCTTGTGGAATCTATACTTTAAGGCCCATCGATCTAAATACACAAAAGGATCACGCCAAAGAGTGAGTAGTGGTTTATAGCACACTTTCATCCTCCATTACACCCACAATGTTTGTGACAGGAGCTGTGAGCACAAAAACATGGGGGGAAAAAAATCAATCACTGATAAATTATATGTGTCATTTCATGATGGCAGACCGGTTTTGACATTGCCGAGTCTCAGCAGCACATCAACAGCTGCGAATGACTAGGTTGACTTTGCGTCAGACTGTATGGCCATCATGAGCAGATGGTACCTTGGTTGAGGTGGCAAACGTCCTCTGGGGAAAGTGGATTAGGAAAGTCTTATCGGCAATTTGGGGTTTAACCACAAGATTTAACGCCAACTTTCATAAATAATAATATATGAAATTTTGCTTTCATATGCAATCATACACATAGGACAAGTTTAATTTAAAATTCATTTACAGAATTTTATATCTGGACCTACATATAGCAACTCAGAACTAAACTAAGCATATGAATATTAAGGACATTGATTAAGACCAAGACCAAGATAAAGGGTTGCAGATATTAAATTTGGCGGAAATTAAGACTTACTTGTTTTTAAGTCTTTTGCCTTTGTCCAAGCCATTGCTTCATGTCTGCACTCTCCTGAGAATCCTTGGGGTGTTTGTACATTTGTATTAACAAACAATACAAATCATTAAATATTTATTGTACAAAATTACTAATGTAATTTACTAGATTAGTAACTGTACTAATTAACTAGAAGCCAGTGCCTCATGCACATGTAGTAAAACTATCAAACTGTTATGCAGGCTAACATGCTTGCTGAAATTCAAGGTGTTTTATATACAGTGTTGTTGAACTAAACCCTGTCAAACTTCCCTCTTAAATGAGTTCAAATGCAATGAACTGGACTAAATAACTGGTCGTTGTTAGTTCATTCTTGCAGTTTAAAAGCTTGTGTGACTCTGCTATGACAGAAATATTAAAGCTGAGCTAAGTGCTGTCTAAGTCATTGTGCATTCAAAATACACTACACTACACTCAAAATTGCAAAACATTTAAAAATTGTCTTAATTGTAAATAATTGGTCAGGAAATTTGCAAAATTTACACCAATGGAAAAGGTAACTTAGTATTGAATAGCCTTTCTTTTGATTTCCTTAGATATTTAAGTTTTAAGGAAAGTTAAATATTTTTTGAGTATACTAAGTGAAAATGGCCAAATTGTGCCAAAGTGTCAATATTTTGTGCAGCCATCATTATTTTCCAGCACTCTTGTAAGTTGACTAGAGCTTTAAAGGTTGCCACTGGAATTCAATTCCATCATGATGGCATCACAGAGGCTGGTGGTTTTAGAGGCCTTGCACTCCTCCACAAATGCTCAATAGGGTTTTGATGCTTGACCTCTAACCTAAGCACTGCATTAAAAACCGATATTCTGTAACGGATTATACCACGTGCTCAGGAACACTTCAGAAAACCATTGCAGCCGGCTTCTCTGGGCCCAAGCTCATCTACCTGTGGTCTCATGAGTTCACATTTTTAATTGTTTTTGGAAATCATGGACGTTGTGTCCTCCAGGCCAAAGAGCAAAAGGCCTGCCCGGATAGTTACCTAGTTCAAAATCCGGCATCTCTGATGGTATGGGGGTGCGTTAGCATCCATGGCATGGGTAACTTGCACATTTGTGAAGGCACCATTAATGCTGAAAGATACATCCAGTTTTTGGTTGCAACATATGCTGCCATCCAAGCAACATCTTTTTCAGGGACGCCCCTCCTAATATCAGCAAGATAATTGCAAGCCACATTATGCATGTGTTACAACAACGTGGCTTCACAATAAAAGAGTGCGGGTACTAGACTGGTCTGCCTGCAGTCCAGACATGTCTCCCATTGAAAATATGTAGCGCATTATGAAGTGCAAAATACAACAGAGTCCCCGGACTGTTGAGCAACCAAAGTTAAAGCATGAATGGGAAATAAATCCAACTACAAAGCTTCAACAATTAGTGTCCTCAGTTCCCAAATGTGTAATGAGTAATGTTAAGCGGAAAGGTGATGTAACATAGTGGTAAACATGTCCCAGCTCTTTTGGAACCTGTTGCAAATTCAAAACAAGTAAATATTTGCAAAAGAACAATACAAATATATCATTAAAATCATGTCTTTGTAGTGTCTTCAATTGGATATATGTTAAAAAGGATTTGCAAATAATCGTATTTGGTTTTCATTTATGTTTTACACAACGCCCCAACTTCAGTGGAATTGAAGTTGTAAAATAAACCTAAATAATGATGTGATTTAAACCTGTCAACAGGTGACAAAACATAAAATAAATATATTTTATAAGAATAAATGTCATTTTGCTAAAACATTGTGTTTTTATATACATGAATGCAGTCTCCATAACAAGTACTGTA
>JAVSBV010000089.1:2029993-2040598 GCA_033117975.1 Parotocinclus spilosoma
TGTCCCTGAGCTACTTGGGCAGTTCCTTTGACCTCATGATTCTCATTTGCATTGACATGCACTGTGAGCTGTGAGGTCTTATATAAACGGGTGTGTGCCTGTCCTAATCAAGTCCAATGAGTTCAATTAAACACAGCTGGACTTAAATGAAGATCTAGAACTATCTCAAGAAGGGTAAGAAGAAATTGACAGCTTGTGGGGTAAAATAAGAGTATAAGAGCAATGGGTCTGAATAATTATGACCATGTGAAATTTCAGTTTCAAGTTTACAAGTTTTTCAGTTTCAGTTTCAAGTTTACAAAGATGTCTGTTTTTTTCTGTCAAGATGGGATGCTGAGTGTACATTAATGAGAAATGAAATTAACTTTTTTGATTTTAGCAAATGGCTGAAATGAAACAAAGAGTGAAAAATGGGGGTCTGAATACTTTCCATACCCACTGTATGTATAAACAACATTTTGGTATATTGTGTTTTAGTGTGTCCCGGCAAAGCAATATTCAGTTTCACAGTAATAAGCAAAGTGAATATAAGGATTCCAAAATCATTCACAACCTCACCCACTACATTTTAACTGTACTCTGTATTGAATGTAGAGACTGGTGAACGGGGGCAGTTTTGGATGTAGTCTGTATTTATCTACCAACGCTTCACTATTCATTATTGAGCATACACAAGTATCACCCTGAACAAAGAGGATAAGTACACCAGATTCCTTTACACTGAAACATTTAAAAGTGCAATCTTATTGTGACTCTACCATTACAACAACTGCAGATGTCTTCAGATGGGTGTTTTTTGGGGCAGTAGACACCCATTCAACCTGATTGTGTGCTTTATCTCTTAGGCTTTCTGTGTGTAAAGAACAGGAGATTTGGGGGAAATGTCAGATCAATCATTATTTCTAACCATCACTGAATCTTGTAGGTGTCATTGTGTTCACCCGTGTGTGCGCGCGCGTGTGTGTGTGTGCGTGTGTGTGTGTGTGTGTGCGCGTGTGTACTTGTTCTCTGTTTCTCTTGAGCATCTCCTGTGATTAAACAGGTGCTTGTAAATTAATTAGCCTGATGAAATGCATCTCTAAACAAGCCCCTCTCTCTCTCTCACATACACACACACACACACCCCTCCCTATTGGCCTCATCACGGCCCTCCTACACATTCACATAATTTTCCCCTTTCCTCCCCCTACACTTACCCATCTACACCCCCACTCTGGCACTGTGCCACTCTCATGCCCCCAAGAATGCTGGGAGCTCAGTAAATATTGAACACTGACAAAACAAACACCCGTACCAGATGGCAAGAACCTTACTGTTTCAAGACCAGCCATTCCAGCTTAAAAGCTGTTTTTAATCATTTCAGAAGCTGAAGATAACTGATCTCAGATCAGCAGAAGGAGGCATCTATTACCCAACTGTCATGGCCATTACACGCCATATTGAGTCTTTAGCCTCGCCGCTACAGCACAGATAGACGTAAAGAGGGCCCTGGGGAGAGCTAAAGCTGCAGACCGAGAGAGTCATCACTCCCTCCCTCCTTATGAAAGCACTGATTATTTACCTCCTAATTGAAAAGAGGATGGAGTGATGGGAGGCGCATCGTCCCCAGAGCACCTGCCCCAGTGATAGCCGGATAATCGATTTTGGTAAACGCGGGTTAAATGTGACACATGCAGGATGAGGGGTTGACTGAATGGAAATCAGGTGCCCGCAAGTCGTTCATCATCTGCCTGTCTGGGCGGGTTGGCAGAGTCCTGATGACAGTTTGGAAAAGAGGATTTTGTATCGCAAGACTAGAAGAGAGAACTTTTGTCTCTGGCTAACATAATTAGACACAGGCACACATTCAGTCATAGTAAAGGAGCTCCGTCCTTTCAAATTTGGATACGCACACATACAGTACTGTGAATACATTGAGTACATATAAGAAAATATGTAAGGGAATAATGAAATGAAAAGTTCTTTACTGCCTTTCTAATTGTGTCAGCTCCTTTAGGTGCAACGTGTTGCAGTTTTAAAAAGTTTTTCCAAGCATTTTGGAGAAATTGTGTAGAAGATCATTTTAGCAGATCATCCGTTTGTTGTATTTGTTTGTTCATTGAGTAGGACTGAAAAGTAATAGAAGTGAATGTAGGATGCCTTTGTGTCAGTTTGAGATGCCTGACCCAGCAGGCACTGCCAGGACTCAAACCTGGGTATCTGTGGTGGTGTATTAGAGTGCTTCTAAAACAAAAATAATATTTAAAAAAATGTATGTGTAACACTTTGGGATATTCCTATACATTGATCTTGGCTTTACACTGGTAAATTCAAAACGTTATTTATTTATGTAAAAAAACAACGAGCAAAGAAAAGACTTTGTCCAATACTAATATAAAAAAAAACAACGTAAATATCTGACCCGTACATAAGTAATACTACTCAAATAAGTTACATTTGTTTGCATAGTTAATGACAAAACATTGCTGGAGTATTGCAAAAGAAGATAAAGCAAAAATTCAGCTGCTCAGCCTTTTACATTTTAGCCTTACTTTTTTTATTTTATTAAATACCTGCCACTTTTCCTATATTTGCACACACAATAAAAAAACCCTGATATGCCTTACAATTACTGTACAGGCATGAGGGAGAGGAGCTGGACAGTGGAGATGATCCCCTAGTACTACATTACCAATACCCATTTAGTCCTGTGATGAATTTCTACCATATTCAGGGTACATACTTGCTTGCAAACTGTGAATCTTAAAAAAAACTGTGTCTAAATGTATTCATTTTAAACTGCTTCCTTAGGTTAATGTTTTTGACGGTGTTTTAATTGTATTTTTAACTTTGTTTAAATTGTATTATTTGTTTATATTTCATTTTGTTCTTTTTTTTAATTCTGTAAAACACTTTGAATTTCCTCGTTTATGAATGGTGCTATACAAATAAACTTGCCTTAATGATCACATTAATTGATCACATATCCGTGGCAAGTTTTCTGTTGCATGTTCAATCCATATTTTAGCAATAATTGATCTAAAAACCTCATGTAATTGCAATAGGTTTAATGTAATTCCAATGGGTCAGTGTATACAGTAGGACCCATAGATAATGAAATGGTTAATGTCACAAAAAATAAGAATTGTTCTTGAAGCATATGACGCAATTTTGCATATATCTGACATGCACAAACTTGTCTAGTAATCTACAAATATCACAAAAGTATGAGGCATAGAACCTGATATAGTTAAATAATTGGAAAGTCTATTGTCTACAATATAATGACTAATATCTTGTATTTTTATTATTTTTTGCATTATTAAGTCACACACTTTTTGGTGCTGTTCCTCATGTTTTACATTGTGATTTTGACCCTGACTTCAATGTCTGGTTATTTGATTATGGATTACCCCATGTTGTTTTGCAAAGCTTTCTCTGCCCCCTGCTTGGTGTAGCATCAATCAATTAGAGTTTAACCTTATTATAGTTTTGACATGTTATAAGACTTGGTTATATTTTTAGAGTTCTATTTATTAAATACAAATGCACAACACATCTGAACTGCCGCAAAATACCGAACACTTTATTTTCTCAGAATAGTATTTTTATGCCAAACAAAACACAGCCCACTGAACATGATACACATTTATACACAAATTACCACAAACATGCTGCCTTTCAGCTTAGCTTTTACTCCATGTGACAAAACATAAGCAATTGCATGCTATTACCTTTGTCTGATTACTGTATGTGATCGACAGTGAAGTTATTGAACAAGCAAACAGACAAAGATTTCTTAAATCTCCTCATATACTTTTGCTTTTTCCCCCACTGACTTATTTTCCTTTATTATTATTTTAAAAATGGTATATGAAACACGAACTTCAGGGAGGATGAAGGAATGAGCGTGTATTGACAGAGCTCTAACCGTGCTTTTCATTGCATACACAAGGCACATGTGGTGCTGAAAATTAATTGTAGTTGGACCAGCAGGATTAATGTTCCTCAGATAAAGTTTTATTTTTGACACCCAGTGACTATAAGGAGACATGACAGCATGCTTCAAAAGGTGCTCTCGCCAAACATTCAGTAAAGGTTTTTACATGCTCTACTAAAGCTACAATGGCTTACATAGACATGAGTGGAAATAAAGTAGCTTGGGTGCTTTCATATTTGTCTTAAATTAAAACTAAGCACCTTAATTATTTCAGGTTTGCATGTGTAAATACCTGGGCTAACTTGATAATAACCACAAACGTGCAAGCTGATTTATTAACATAATTTATGGAGAAATTATTTCTCTTAAGCAAAACACAATGGTGCAAAATACAGAAATGTGCAACTGTAACATGAAGCAACTTATAAAGCATGGACATTTTGCATGATGTACAGAGATTGTGCGCATACATAAATATGAATGAACTGCAGGTGCTAAACTGATACACATTTTGCACCATAGTTGTAATTATTGTAGGTAGAAGATTACATAATTTGGAAAGAACCTTTAATATTTTAAATGTCAGCGGCCAAAGGAGGCTCAAAGACGTGTCTCCATGGTGGTGGGATAGCAAATTAAACTGCTGCACCACCAGATATGCCCTGCCGATTAAATAAATTACAAGCATAGTGCATGTGACAATTTAGTTTTGCCTGTACCTGACTGGTTGCTAGTTTTATAAAAATGTAATTATAAACAATCACCCAACAGACAGGTTATTAATATTACACCTAGTTATCATTGTGCTCATTGTTGTCCAACTTCTATCCATGCCGGCATGACAACTCATTGCCATCTGAATAGTTTTTGAGAACAGACAAAACCGTACAATGCTTAATTTGGGCCTAAACTGAACATTTACAAATCATTACACTGCTTCTCAGGTAGCTACATGAAAATCTACAAAACAGAATTATGAAATGAAAATGTGAAAATATTTATGGGGACTTGTAGTTTAAAGATCTTTGATAAACAAATGTATGTTATTACGGTGCATGGTGTTACACTGTCATACATAAGCTACAACTTATCCTCTTTTTTTGCTCTATTTTATAAGTCTTGAGATACACCACTTATGAACTGCCTGAGAAACCATCAGGCCACTTAATTGTGGAGCATTTTGCAGGGTTACATTTGAAATCATTAAACTGTCCTTTTTTTCTATGGGGGTCACGGTAATTTGTGCCCCCGGGCAAATATGCAGGGTGTCGATGGTTCCTCCCAGCACTTGCCTGCTCTCTTGTCGCCTCTTGATAGACTCGTAATTACAGACTGCATCATTCACTGTCACTTTTCCTCTTCCCCTCTCTTCTACTGCTGCCTTCCCTCCATCCCTCATTTCATCATCAATAGAGAACATGACATCATGAATGTGGGTCCATTTGCCTGCTGTAAGTGCTGCATTTGGAATGCTAACTTTAAAGAAGTAGTCCTAATCTCTATCTGACACATCTGTAGCATTTGGGTGATTATGAGATTTTTTAACCACATCAATCTGAGGAAAATCAATCTAAGGAAATAGACTTGATAGAGTTGATGCCTCTCAATTTCAAGATCCACAAAGATCCACTACTGTCAGGTTTCAGGTTAATTTCACTTTCTATCTGCTGGATCCCAATATATGCAATATGAGTAAAATAAGTAAGAGGAGATTTAAGTAGTGGTTTATCACATACTGCTCAGGTTTTGATCTACTACTAATTGTGACAAGAATACAAGAAAATTTAATCATTTTGAAAAAGTTAATATATACTTTTGAAAATGAAAGAAAATGTGAACACATTTACATTTGGGACATTTAGCAGGCGCCCTTATCCAGAGCAACTTACAACTCATACAGTCATACAATTCAAGCAATGGTGGGTTAAGGGCCTTGTTTAATTACCCAACTGTGGCACATAGCTTTTGTCCAAAGTCCAGTACCTTAACCGCTAGGCTACCGCAGTCCCCGCATTGATGAATACCTGTTCATCAATTTACAATATTATGAACTGACTGAATAGAGGAAGTTCAATGCTGTCCCCATAGCAATGGGTGCCATGCATAATTTTCACAATGTACAATGCTGAAGACAGATGCAATTAAATTAAATTGAAAATAAACATACAAGTAACATATATAACATAAAACCTGAAGGAATCTGAAAAAACATGATAAAGACCATTTACTAAGAGACAAACAAATACTCTTGTGGCTACAATTCTCAAATTTGAATCTGACTGATCCAATCAGATTTTGAACAGCCTTCTAAAAACAATTAAGTTTGAATTCCAAGGTACCGCTGTACATGTTTTAGTGACTGCACCAATAGCTGCCTACCAGTATATTTTAACTGAGCAGAGGTCACCATCAAATATGTATAAGTACAGATTAAAGAAAAACAAAAAGTATACTTCCTCAACAGATGCCATAGTCAACTAAGATATTAATCATATATATGAAATGCAACTTCCTTTTTGAACTACTGGACTACATTTACAGGGGCTGGACTACCAGTTTCCCTCTTCCACTGTTGGGTTTCTAAGTAAGACATTCACCTTTCACTTCGATAAGCCCAATTGCAAGTTACTTTGAATAACAGTGCTCGCTGAATGCTGTGAATATAAATGTAACCTCACCAGGCTTATCTAAACGTAGATGGTAGATCTTACACAACGTAGGGACAGGGATGTAGCTTTGCTATGGTTTTCTTTTTATTATTGCAGAATTTTAGTTGTGATTGTCTAACATTTTAGGTCAGATTTCAGTGGCAAAAATAATGGAAGATGCTTCATATTCAAGCACCTTCGATCTCACCTTGGATCTATAAGTCTAAGGTTGTATGTCGAGGGCAGTGCTGTTCCCATTTTTCTCTGACCTATTTAACCTAGCCTCAGCCCTGTGATTCAGTTGCCTGCTGCTCTGAACAAATATACATAATGTTCTGTCATGGTGTGTGAGCGTAACAGCTGACTTCTCACCACCTCGACTTCAGATTAACATTCGCCTTATTCTAACTACCATGACCAAATTGTTCTCATCGTTCTCTGTTGTATTTAGCTTTTATTGTTCTCACTTCAGAGTACCTGAACAAATGTATGCTATGGCTTTGGTACAAGAACATATAAAAAACCTAAAGCCACCAACCGCTTTGTTGCTGTATATTTGGGTTGTGTGTTTGTATCTGTAGACGGGATTTGATTTATTTGTCTATTATGATCTAATAGAATTAGTTTTGAATTAATTACATTTACAAAACAATTTCTATGTAAACAAACAAGTTTGCACACACATCCACTTGCACCTCGTCCTGTCATTCTTCAACAGAAAGTGGCATCAACATTTTCTGCTTGTCCACCCCCCAGTTCTCAATGTGAGCTGCCAAACAGTAAGATATTTAGCCCAAGCCTTCATGTTTGTGCCACTAGTATAGGGTTGCCAGATTCCCATTAGCATATTTGGGCTTTGGCTCTTTGTTTTACCCTGACCTGTATAATACGTGTCACATCCACAATACAACAAATCAAACGTTTGTTAATTTCCACCGCTTTCCTCCGCAGCTGCTGGCACCCATTGTGTCAGCCAGATTTTAATTAATATGATAAGCAATACTTGCAAGGCTGAGATGCCTTTTTTGCCTCATGATTTTTTTAATTGGGGAGGGAAGCCGAACTGAACAGGGGGGAAGGGGGTTGAATTTTGAGGAGCTTCTTTTTTTTAGAAAGTAAATAAGAGTCAATCTAAGTCATCTAACATGGGATATTCCACCTGAGATATGAAAACACTTTACTTGATGTGATTTCCTGTCATATTGTGTAAGACGATAGGCCGGTAATTTGGATCGGCGCTTTGTAATATGCAGCCATTTACTTAGGGATAAAAAAGGATGTCAGAGAAAGAGCACGGAAGCCTTTTCACACAAAACACACACACACATGCCTTTAAAGAGACAGCTGACACTTTTCCAATTCTTACAATAAAGCCTTCCAATCAAGTCAATAGTCAGCCCTCTTCCTGATTCATATTGCATAATATGCATGATTTTAAATCATCTCCATCCACGTGTACACATGCAGATTACTTACACATCATTTACTTAGTGCAAACTAGATACTATGAAGATGATTTAGTAAGTTCATCACATCACATTTCCCAAGGATATTAGATGTATAGTCATGTAGAGAGTTGAAGACTAGTATTAACCCAGCGTGGATGTGGTCTAACATATGATATAAGTGCCACCCATTGGTCTGGGAATGAACTGCAATTAAAAGTACCCATAATAAAACCATGCAAGAATTTGGAAAACATGCAAACTCCATGCAAGCAGACACGAACCAAGGTCTACAGAACTGTGAGGTGAAAGTACCAACTACGATGCCACCTCAAAAACGACTAGGCAATCTAAATAATAGAAGTACTACAGGAAAAACAGTCAATTGTAGAAATTTAGAAAAAGAAGGCAGATATTCTATTTTGTGGGTTAGTATACCTTTCATTGTCTGCATTTTGTGTTGTATTAAATCACAAAGCGGTGAGGAAGTATGAATAAGTCAATGTATGAATATATCAAAAACAAATAAATAAATGCAGAAATTTGGGGCCCTTAATGTAGTACAACAAATAGAGGGATTGATTTGTATAGCTGCTGTAATAAAAGTGAAGCAAAGATTAACTAGTATCTAGTAGTATGAGTTTTTACAATGCTTTTACAATTTACAAATACTGGGTACAAGAGTGTAGGTGTAGGAAGTCATCAGTTCTGGATCACAATTGCTGTTCATTTTCTTTAAATATTGCATAAGTGCACAACACATTTGTGTAACACTTATACGAGTTCTTTAGTAGAATTAATCTAATTTCAAATTTGTGGTTGTGTGTAGCTGTGTAGGACTGATCTTGCTTGAAAGCCTGTCATTTCTTTTAATGAATGTAATTCCTTTAATACCATTATTCTCTCTTCCCACACATAGCATACATATAGACTCACAAACACACAAAATATATAAACACTATGCATTAGCTTAGCATCAAAACAGGCAAGCTTATCCAGATCTCCCATCAGTAATAACACACTATATGGAGAGCAATTTGTCTAACAGCCACAATGATCCAGCTCTACCCAAACTACCATTGATCTCTCCTAAGGTGGGGTGAGATGTGGGGTGACATCTGAGTATCTTCCACTCATGACAAGAGCTGTCAATAGCCTCTGCTTATCGCTGAAGAGGACGATGAGGACTTGACTGAACGCCAGAGGGGAGCTATGGTAATATCAGTTTTTGCATCCAACACACATACAGATTTGTTTTTCTGGCATTGTTTGTGTTTGTGGATACAACTGTGTTTTGTGGTGATGATTAATTGGTAGCATTTGAGAGTTTCAAATAAAAGCAATGATTTTGATTCCAGTTCTATCTTTGAGCTCCTGTTGCAGCAGAAATGCTGGTTATAAATTGTGATATTCAATAAAAGAAAAATGAGATTTATGACCAGGGCATAGTACCCAGGAACAAAATTGTAGACCTGCACAAGGCTAGGATGGGCTACAGGACAATAGGCGGGACAATAGGAGGTTGGTCAGAAGGCAACAGCTGCTGATAACATTATTAGAAAATGGAAGAAACACAAGATGACTGTCGCTCTCTCTCTGTCTGGGGATCCATGCAAGATCTCACCCCGGAAGGACCTGGTCAATGACCTGAAGAGAGCTTGGACATGCAAGGTTCCCTTGCTTAAGCTAGCAAATGTCCAAGCCTGTTTGAAGTTCAGCAATGGACATCGGGAAAGGGTCATGGATTCAGAGGAGACCAAATGATAGCTTTTTGGTATGAAAGTAAAGTAGTATTAAAATAAATAATTTTAAAATAATACAATGTGGTTTTCAGGATTTTCTTTTTACATTCGGCCTCTTAGTTGGCCGCTAAGTGTATCTACAATAAAAATTATTGACCTCTTCATTCTTTATAGGTTCTAAAACTTGGTCTAACCGTCAGTGTATCAATTAAACTTTGTTGTGCATGTGGATATTTCCCAAATCATTTTCCATTTGCAATTTAAGGTTTTAATGAATTGCATTTTCCTGTCCTTTCCTTTTTCTGTTCCAGTCCAGTGGCAAGCAGTACCAATTCCAGCGCTTATCAATGTTTTACCATGAAAGTTATATTTGGGACTAAATACTAAATAAATTTAAAATACTGACTTTTCTTTGGAGAAATTATTACATGTATACATTTGCAGCTCTGGATGGTCTGCTGTGGCTACCCTTAACAGGATCTGATGTGATACTGGTGCCTTGAAGGAGTGTACATTGTCTGAACCAGTGGCGGATGCTGGTCTTTCAAGGAGGGGAAGCTCAATTTCGGCCTACATCATAAAATCTGTTTATTTATACGTAAATTCTACCCTCTGTTGCTTTTCAAGAAAATGATCTGTGACCCTACCAACAAGGTGTTTTTTCCAGGGACTTGACTAGTGTCCTTTCAACTCAGAACAGAATGAAAATAAAAAAATTCAAATTAAATGCTTCCACGGATGTTTACACCAAAAGATCGCTGATTCGCTCATTTAGCTGTCAATCAAAAAGGGTTTCAGCCTCAGACAGATCATCCAATCATCATGCAGAAGCTGAGCGTCCAGGCCAGCCG
>JAVSBV010000089.1:2045477-2059773 GCA_033117975.1 Parotocinclus spilosoma
GGGGTTGCATGAGTGCTTGTGGCATGGGCAGCTTGCATGTCTGGAAAGGCACCATTAATGCAGAGAACTATGTTCAGATTCTAGAACAAAGAAAGAAAGATTGGAAACCATGGAAACAGTTAACGTGATGCTTGGCAAGCCTTTTGTAGCTAGTTTGTAGGAGTACTAAAAGGAGGATTTTGGTGAGCTCAGAGGTCAGGCACTGCACAGTCAGCCCTGGTTCCCCCTGGCATTCTAGGTTATCTGGAGTTAAGCAAGCCAAATTCCCCAACATTAAACCATTTCTTTTGCTATTCTGTTTTAGTAGGGCAGGGCATGATGAACTGATTTATGTGGCTAAAATAATGCATTGGTTGTTAGATGGCAATACAGCAGAGACGTTTACACATGCACCTAGATCCATTAAACAGGTCCCTTTTTCACTTAAGAAATTACAGTAATATACTTTAGATATAAAAAATATAGAGTAAGCTATAGAATATGGCATGTGAAATTACATGTTGGTAAAAAAAAATTCTTTGTATTATTATTATTATATTATATTATATATTATTATTATTATTTGCCCACTGGAAAAGCTTTTGTGGATTTTCAAAAATATAGGGCCCTCTACATCAGTCCCTAACTGTACCTGCATGTCATTCTCATATAATCCTTAAGCAGCAAGTTCCCAGTAAATACTTGAGTAAGTGCATGTGTGAAAGAATTGTGTGGGTTTATTGGCAGTACAGAAAAAGACATTAAGAAAGCTCTTAACAATGACAAAGTAATTACTGTTGAATTCAAAGCTATTGATGATACAAACATAGTCTGCTACGTTAAAAAATATCAAACCACACTGAGCTGCTCTCAGGTTTTATTTCATTGCATGTTTTTCAGAAATGTCATACAACCTAATCACAAGATGTACAAACTGAATGGATAAAAACTCAGCATTGTGCAAACTGCTTTATCGTTTTAATGTAAATGTAAACAGCCATAGATCATTCCCAGGGTTTATTCTTGCCTAGTAACAGACAAGTAAGATTGTGATGGTCTTGGTATTGGCTAAAATCCAGTCTTGTGTGGATACTGTTGTATTCTGGCTCTACGTAAGACACCACCTTAAAATCAGACTCTAATTTTATAAACCAAGCAAATTAAGATTCCAGTATTACAAATTACTGTATTCAGAAGGAGAATTCAGGTCCCTTGCAGGTTAATACACTATCCCATCACGATCCCATCTCAAGTTGGACTTCACTTATTATGCCTGAGAAGGGTAGTTCAGACAGGGGAATCACTCTCAAGCTGCAACAGCGTCTCCTACTGGCAATGCTATGGACCCGCAACCACTTACACATTTTTTACTTCTGTATAGGGGCCAGACCCCTCTTTGCTAAATAGTGCTCCATAAGAGGTGATTTAAATTATATACTATGTCTTTTTCAATAACATAAACCGAACAAAACCCTTTTGCAATCGATGTCTCTTTATTCAATTCCTCCAGCAGACAAATGAGAATCCACATTATTTTTCTCCACTTAAGTACAAAAGATGAATGAAAGGTGTTTTAACTTAACAAGTGCATTTAGGGGAGGGAGGATGTACAGGAATATACAGGACCACTGTATTTTCCTTCTGGTTCTAAATGTGGCTTACATATTACTATTACTGCATTTTATGCTCTGCATGTTGATGCGCTGTGAGGAGTGTTTATTCTGCTTTAATTGTAATAAATTAAAAAAGTAAAAAAATGTATACATTTTAGGGCATAACTTGTTTCAAAGTATACGTTGAAGGATGTAGCCTATGCAAAGTAAGTAGACTGCGCTGCACGTGAATTCCTATTTCACTGAATTTCTGATTACCTCAGAGTAATAAATCTTTTCGACCTCAGAGTCAGATAGGTCTTGTATAAATGGAAAAATATCAAGACAATTGAGACCATTAGCGGTCACATCCAAGCGTTTCAGAACTTTTGGAGCTCCATTTGCAAGTTCATGATTAAGTCTGTGTCTGACTTGACACAAAGGATCAATTCTCTTAATTGTTCATCAACATGGGGAGACTGGTGAATAAACAATTAAATGAAATATTTGTAAAATATATATATAAAATTAATGCCTATAAAAAGGCAGAACATGCTCATATTCACAACCAGAGTTGTAATGAACCTACCTGTAAGAGGGTAAATTATTTACTCAAGAACAGTGATTAAGATTAGTGTAGCAGAATTAATAGAATTGTCTTATATTTTCAGTGTGCGATTAAGCTACTTAAGCCATCTATTCTATGCAATCATTTTACAGCTCGCTGCATTATGCTATAACTTCAAATTAGTAATTAATCAACCACCTTTGGACTGTGAGGGGAAACCAGAGCACCCTTAGTAAGCCCATGTGGACAGAGAAAGGCCACAAAGACAGGACATAGATCTCTCAAACTTGGATCCCAGAACCTTCTCACTATGAGATGATGATGCGAGCCACTGTGCCTTCCGATATGGATACTGACAACAAAAATCATGGTGTTTCTTACATAAACTGTAATTTCATTGCACACAGGATGAACCCAATATATTTCAGGTTGTGTCTGGTAAACAATTTTACTTGTTAATAAACATCACTGGCCTGCAACACATTCTGGTTAGTATTGTAAAGCAATTACCTCTTTGTAATTTTGCCATATTTTCTAATAACATTTAAAAGCCATTACACACTGAGAACGCCAAGTAATGAAGTGTTTGTTATACTTTCCCATTTTGCAATGGTAACAAAGTATGGGGTCGTTGTCATTTTTTTTGTTTTGAAATTCTCCACACATTTTAAAGTCCAGTAACCATACTCTCTCCTTCCACAGCCGTGTCTTTATTAATTTGTGCATATTATTTATATTATATTATTTAATCTGTCTTAATTTATGCAGCATGCCTTTTTGCATTGTTGAAAAAATGCTCAGACATCCCAGGAAATGATTATTCTAACTTCTCAATATACTGTTCTGCATGAAAGCTGCCATTAAAGAAGTGTAAATGACCATTGCCAAGTGTAGTGGCACATACCATGACAGACCCTGTTTTTTGGACTTGTTGCTGATAACAGTCTGGATAGTCCATTTTATCTTTGGTCCAGAGCACACAACATCCATTTCTGATATTCATATTGATCCAACACCCATACTGATTAATCTGTCCACAATACACATTTCCACTGTGTGATGGTCCATCCTAGATGTTTCCAATCCCAGATGTTGACACTGCTTCTGGACATGGTGTAACTTGTGAATGTAACTGTGTATTGTAGCGCTTAACAAAGGTTTACCAAATTGATCCCGTTTGGACTGGAGATTGAAATTGAAATCTGAAATTCAACCAAAATCCTCCATCCAAAATTATTCAATGATATTATTCACTGTAGAGGAAGAGATATGCAAATCCCTTCCAATCTTTCTTTGATGCACTGATTGTCCATTGTTTAAACATTTCAGTAATACTAGATCCACCTATAAAGATCCACCTATCTTTATTTGCAAGGCTGTTTTTGCACCAAATCACGATTACAAGGACCTGTTGACATTCATTTCATTCATCCTAAATTGTCCCATACCAATTTTACTTGGAAAGTGCTGCAGGCCTGAAATGCAGACATGGATGTTTATTAACAAATTAAATTAAAGTTGACTAGAACGAAACATTAAATATGTCCGATTCATACTGTATGCAATGAAATAAAAGTCAATGCAAGACATTATTTTCATTTGCATTTTCCATAACCTTCCAACATTTTCTGGTTTTGGATTGTAGATGTGTATGCAGCTTTGATAAACACTTAATCATACGTTGACAGACCTGTCAAACATCTTTGCTATAATCATGATCATAATGAAACTTGTCAAGTCAAACTGTGCTCCAAGTTTCTACCGTCAAACTGCATTTATGTATGGATGAAGAAGGTCACATCTGCAGAATCAGTGGTAGGTTCTAATCCCGCCTCTGCCAGGCTGCCACAGTTGAGCAAGGCCCTTAACTCACCATGGCTTGGATTGTAAGACTATATCAGTTGTAAGTCGCTCTGGATAAGGGCGTCTGCTAAATGCTGGAAATGTAAATGTAAATGTAAATGAAATACACTGCACACAAAAATAAAAGCAAATTAAAATTTTAAGAAAGTTGCTTGATTACACAAATGAGATGCAAACTCAGTTATCGTTACTGAGTAGCAAGTGACATATTCATGGGGGTAAACAGAAGCATGTTAAACTGGAGGAGAGTGCCACACATTGACTGTTTGGGTGTATGGTCACTCAAGACTGCCAACACACTGACAATGATGGGGCATAGACAGGATTCTTGTGGGATCCTCTTCGTATTCATGATGAAATATCTCCTAATGTTTGTGAGCAGTGAAGTAATGTACAGCTATAGATGCATATTTATTTTTGGCTACATGTAAAACAACATTTAAAACATCACTTGTTGTGTACTT
The DNA here is from genome assembly GCA_033117975.1 of Parotocinclus spilosoma. NCBI lineage: Eukaryota > Metazoa > Chordata > Actinopteri > Siluriformes > Loricariidae > Parotocinclus > Parotocinclus spilosoma. The sequence goes on from JAVSBV010000089.1 coordinate 2,049,944, forward strand.
ATCTGTCACAGCCATACTGCTTTCTATGCATGAATAGAACTGCTTGTAAATGTGATAAACAAATATTTGACAAATTGTCAAATCCATAAAAATATACAGCAAGACTTGGTAAACAAAATACAGTAAAATTTAAAAGTCGTTGTCTAGATCGAAAATGCCTGCTTTTTTGTCAATTCTATAATGTTAAACTGCTATTATTTGGCGGTTTATAAAGACACTAATGAAGGTAAAGGTAGTAATACAGAGGACAACATTTAGGACAACATTCTGCACAGCTGTGGTACAACAAGTGGTAACCAGTTATTTGCGATGTTTTGGGCCATTTGAGTGAAACAATAATAGCTTTTACAATTTAGTTTTATTGTGCATCAGACCAACATCAGTTGGACATAACTGCAAACAAAATCTCTGTTTCTTTTGGCTAAAGGATTACCTCCATAAGTCACTTTGCTCTCCTTTATCCCTTTTCCCTCATCCTGTTCTGCCCTTTCTCTCCAGCTTGCTTCAGTGTATTCACTGCATGCCCACTCTGCTGCACCACCTCACAATCACTCATCCTATTAGAACAAAGAAAGAAGCTCCTGAATGACCTCAAAATCAATATTCTTTTCTTTTTGTCTCAGCTCCTGCCAAAAGCTTATCCCTGCCAAGGAGTCTATATAGCATTCAAAAGGTCCCACCTTGACCAACTGAGGCAGACTTGGCAACTTTGTCATTTCATATATTATCATATTATTATTTATTGACTGTACTATGATATTATTTAAGGCACAAGATTGAACTAAAGTGTATTTTTATTTATAATTTACTTTTTCCAAGTTAACCATGTGTTCAGGAACTCTTGGTCAGTAATCACTGTCTTTCCGTTTGTCTGGGGTATAAGTCTAAGGCCAAATTAACTTAGTAATTTATCTTCTCAGGGAATATTGCAGAATTAACAAATACTGTATGATGAAACAATTGTGCTGACCTCCATAACTACCTGCCTAAAATCTCCATATCCCTATTACATAGTAAATCAAGAAGTTTAAAACAACATTAAATGTAATTAACCTGAGAGGCTGAAAGAATGATAATAAGATACTTTAAAAATATATATATTTTTAGGTGGTATGGTGTAATAAGATGGATAAATAAACCATAACTTACTACACAGTGATGTTGTGGGGGGTTTTTTCCTCAATTTTCTGGAATCCCTGTTACGATATGGGCAGCATGGACAACATTGTGGTTGCCTCTGCCAAGAAGCTACAACTGGGTCATGGGTAGATTTTTTTAGTAGGACACTGATCCAGAACATACAGCCAAATTATTTATTGTCCACAGGATCAAGTTCTGGCAAATCCATTATAGGTCTTTGATCTAAACACAAGCTAAAACCTCTGGATTAAGCTCAAGAGGGAAGTTCATAAGGGTGGATAGAAGACCCTATTTAGGAGAGATTCAGTGTCCTTTGTGCTGTATTGTCAATGTCAGTGATTAACAGCATTTGATGTTTAGCAATTTCAGTGTTGTAAGAATAAGTTCCTAAAAAATAACTATGAATTTATTAATGGTAGAATTTAATGTAAAATGTAATTAAATATGTGATATATACTCAATCATTTAGTTCAAAGTATTAACTTGTCAACATTCCATCAATCCAGCTGCACTTAAAATTCTTCTTACACTGACAAGCTTATGTTAAGTTACACACACATGCTGTTAAATTTACACAAGCAACACAAGACTTGTTTTAACTGAGGGACTAATTTGTAGAGACAATTTGTATCTTGAACTAAACACTAACAGAAGTATGTATACTTCAATAGTAAACAACATATGCTTCCAAACAATACATTATATTGATTATTTATATCTGACTGAATTCTGTGTAATTTGTGAAGTCACAAGATACTTTCTCACAGTCAGCTCTTATAAAAGCAAGTACCTTTAAAGCGATGTTTTTTTTTAAATAAAAATCCTCTTAACTTCAGGCTCTGGTTTATGACATATTAAAACACCTAAAATACCTGCTCCAGAGAAAAACCTTGTTATTTAATTGTAATTTATCTGTTTCCAACAAACAGTAATACCAAGAGCAACGCCTTATTTACATTTTGTTCTTTTAGTTACATTCAGCACATTCAAGTTCCTACATTTAAAATATGGTTATGGCCAGAAAATAAATCAAATTTAAGAAGTAAACTGCAACAAAGAACTTAATCCTGAAGTTTATCCTGCATTTAGCAACAAATAGCTGAATTTTCATTTGAATGAACATATGCATATGAAGTGAAAAAAGTGAAGCGTCTTTTACACAATTTATTTGATTTACATACATCAAATCCTGTTAGTTCAGCGCTGAAGCTTGCTTACTAATAAATACTTAAATGAGTCCATTATATGAAGCACAAACCTATATGAATAATTTCTGGTCTGATGGTAATGAGCTAATTTGTGTTCTGTGTTCTGCTCAAGTGGTCCTGATGCAATTATCAGTATTAGTCCAACCATACAAAAACAATTTATTTAACAAGAACCAGAAGCAGCTGAAACAAGTAGATATTAACATACAATCAGTTACTTGTTATTGTTACTAACAGTGGGATCAGATTTCATTAAAAATAGTTTTAACAGCCATTAGTAAGTGTGTGATATTCTGTAATGGATTGGTGCACTACACAAGTAAATGCTAGTAAATAGAGTATAAGGACCAACCTCAAAGATTACCAGCAAGTTACTGGACTATTGGGTTAAATAAATTTTGCCTTCCTTGCATATCCTAGAAACTCCTGCAGTGAATTGTTGTATGTCACCTAAACTTGTCTAACACAATGCGCATCTTAAGAAACACTTAAAATTTGCCTAAAGACAAATAAAATGATAATCTTTCTTTAAGTCACTAAACCTGGGCCAGATTTATACTCAGAGTTTGTGTTTTTTTATATCTCCAAGATCTCTGTGAGACAGATGTTCTTTGGTGACATGTACAAATAAAACTACAATAAAACAAGTACACTTAAAGGAGAATGCCTTTAGTATAATAGAGTATACATACTGAATCATAAACAGTGGCAAAATTCAAATTACAAAGACATCATCTGATTTTCTTGACATGGTCCCAAACGAGAGATGAGCACATTTAGTTGATGAAACAAAATTAAATTGACCAACCCGTACATCTAGCACAGCTCAGGACAGCTACTGGCATGTAGACATTTAGACCAAACCTCTCTATTTGAACCAACATTAGGCTCTCTAATTCTATGCTCTGATTTAGACAATTCTACAAAATCATACAAATTCATCAGTAAGTTCCTGCACCGAAGACACGCATTTACAAAGCCATAAGTTTGGATATTCCAGCAGCAGTGGACACCAGGCAGCTGTCACAGTAACAAACTGAGGCAGTACTCACTTTACATGCTGTTTTCCTTATTTCCATCCATAGCCTTAATGCAGGTATAATCCATGACGATTTCCATGCCCTCCAAATTCATTTGATTAAATTCTCAACAGCATTCTCAGTGAATTTGTGTACAAGAGAGCGCAATGGGCTGACTTCCCTTACTCCTTTTTAAGGCTTGTGCTGTCCATGTGAGGCTCTCCCGCTTGTCCCCATTCCTCCCTCCCTCCCTCCCTCCCTCTTCAACCTGAAATCCTCCTCTTGCATGCTTCTATGGTGTGCATAATCCACAGGCATCCGTAGTTCCTCTTAAATGTACCCAAAAGTAGTGGGGTATGTAGAAGTTCCAAAGATTTGTAGAGGATAGGAGATATAGAGGCTATGGAGCGAGAGGACACCCCAGCAACTGGGCAAGTCTGTCAACCTCTACTGCCTTTTATCTACCGTACTCAGTCTCCCCTCCTTCCCTTCCAAGTGCATGAATATATTATTACTCGCACAAAAGGGCCCGTGTATTGTTTATGAATAACCAGCCTTCCCAGTCAACAAAGGCCATTTTCATAAGAAAACTCCATTTCGTTTCAGCTCCAATTTGATTACAAGCTGAAGAATAGAAGCCCTTCGGCCAACCCCCTGAAGGTTCCTTTCTATTTTCTCCTTTGCTTTCTTGCTGTCATTTTTTATCCATGACTATTGAAAGGCTTTTATTGCTTTCCTTTCAATGCACAAACAGGAACAGACATTTTAGAGTAAACCATGGAAGAAAAAATTATTGCTATGTTATTTTGCCCAGTAAATAGAGCTCAAGCGAGTGCACTGGCAATGCCCACTCTTTTTTTCTTTCCTTTCAACGTTTTGTAAAACTGCAAATGCTAGAAATTAATGACAGGCCTGAGTGAAAGAAGGAGCAGCCTGGTTAAAGCTATACAATATAATGTAAGCTGAATATAAATGCTGATGGGCTGACATGGTCAGTGGTATGAGCAGACCTTGTGTGGAGGTCTTGTGAACAAACTATTTCACCTAGTAAAATTCTTCAACACGTGCATACAAGCAGTCTAGATCTGACAGCTATTTGTACTTATCTTACAGTCTAGCTGACATAACACTGACCTGACTATACTACTGTACCTGACTTGCACCTTACAGTGATTAAGTTTAACGTTAAACTTTAACATCAGCAAAGTAGAACAGCACGCTGTAGTCAAGCATAGCTACAAAACAATAAGGTACAGCATTTTAGGGTTGCATTTAGATGTCATTAACAAAGAAATCCGGATCAAAGTGCTCCGATAAATGGTAACTGCTTATACACAAGTTGGGGCATTATGGGAAATGCAAATTAAAAAGACATTATGAAGTGAAGCTATTTCAGGTTGTGTCTGATCAACTTCATGTAATTTGTTAATATTCTTGTATTCCTGTATTTATATATGCGTGAAACACATTACAAAGGGACGGTAAAGCATTTACCACTTTATAAGTTACCGTTCCTTCCAGCAATACTTAAGATATTATCGCACAGAGGACACCAAATTATAAAGTGTTTTGTTCTGTTCTTCCTGTAAGAACAGTGATTAACCATTAAAACATAAAAGTTAATATAAATCTTAAATAAAAACAGATATATAAAACAGAACTTATAATCTATTCTATCTTATAATAAAGTGCATAAAGACATACAACCTGAAATCATGCTTAATCGGCTTAAAGTAGACACTTTGTTTAAACAATGCCATGGAAATGCAAAAGAGAGTCAGCACTCTAAAGAAACGCAGACGCCTTAGTGCAATTATCTGAGGCTATTCAAATAGCTGTTCTTCATGCTCTGCAGTCCCACATAGTATTATTTCAAACACAGCATGGCTTTTATCTTTAAGAACCCTGGGGACAACCTGTACAATATCTATACAATATAGAAAGGAAAAATGTACCACTAATGAACCATGTTTTCCCCATGCCAGGGTCTTAGGGCGTGGGTATGAGCAGTAGGGGACTGCATGTAGGAGACCTGAGAGTGGCTGTACGTGGGGAGTGGCAACATCTGATTGATCCAGGCTGGAGAAAATAAAAGACCTTAATGGTTTTAGAGTAGTACAATTATGCTGCCGGTCGCTTTTGTTAACCATCCATGGTGACTTGTCATCACTGAGAACGTGGGCTATCGATAGCACTAGCAGCCAGGTCTCTATGGCTTTCAGTAGAACACAATGCAGTCCATTCTGTCTCAGTCCTGCCAGGTCTGTATACAATTATAAAGCTGTCTATTAAAAATGAATTATTAGTCTAGAAAGAGTCAAGTGCATGATCATAAAATATACAAGTGGGTTTTTGGACTGTACTCAAACTTGAGAGAATAAGGAAGGTGGATTCATTCAGAATTGCTGTTGTTTTATCATACAGCCATATTGTGATAATAAATATATAGATATAGTAGCTGCTCACAGACACAAATATTACAATGGGGAAGCATATACATGCTCATATGAGGGCAGGCCAAGTATGGAAGTGTGTGTATATATAAAATATTGAAATCATAATGTCCAAATTCATTCAAGCCGTTTGTCCAATGACCATTTTTTTAGCTACACAAACATGCATTGAACAGCCAGAGACACATGGGCTTCATCGAGTGTCTGTAAGCTGTGTTCCCAGCACTTTAAAGGAGATTTTGCATGCTGCATTGCACTGTTCAGAAGACAGAATTTGAGTTTATTGTACAAACTATATTGCACAAATATTTAAATTACAAAATATTTGATTCTAAATTTTTTAAAAATACTATATATAAACTTTGATTAACAAATAATCGACTAATTTAAATAAAAATATTCCTGTGTTGTCTAAGAGCCATCGCCTGTGGACTGTGTATTTAGGGTCAGTTTACCTAATGTGAACACAGTGTCTTGCTTGAGACACATTAGTTGTGACCTGTCAGTTTAGTAGTTTTATCCTTTTAAGTGAAATTACATTTTAAAATTACAAGGTACCATTGTCTACCATGCATGCGCGTCTTTATGGATTATAAATATGGCTAGGTTGTGTCTTGACTGGAAGTTGGAAACATGTGCAAGACATGTACAGAGCTGCAATCATACAGAATGACCACCTACCCAATATAATTTTTGTCCTCCATGTGCGACTATAACAACTCTGAATTGCTGATGAGTGGACTTCTGAATTTGCGACTTGATATCCGGCACCAAAAGGGTATTACAGGTCCAGTATGTTTCGAAGTGGAGCCACCATAGGTCAAACTAAAATTGCAAAGACATATTATCATCTACAGCATAGTTCAGCTATATATAGACATAGATGTCGCTGAATACATTTTTAAGTCGGACAACCAAAAGCCTCCAGTCAAGCCAAACTTTGTGCTTTATGAAGTATTAACCAGTACTGCAGGCCTCTTAAACCTCCTCGTTTGCCCACTTGTTAAGGCAATCATCTGTAGAGTTCCCTTATCTCTGCAGCTTGACAATAAATTAAAGACGCTTTCTGCATGTTTTTGTGCTCTTTTGTACTCTTGTACGAATATTAAACTCTAGACAAAGGTGAATGATACATTATTCATTCGTGGGCAAAGGCAGCAGCAGCAGCCATCTGAAAAGAGGCTGACATTTGAGCTTTTCACCAACATCTGCAAAATTACATGCTTACCATTGTGAGTCAATGAGGGCCAGCTAGCATCCATAAAGGAGTGAAATTGACTTGTCAACGCAATAAAAGCATGGTATATGCATCCGAAATCCTCAGGTGTATATGTACGTACGTGAAACGAGAGAGAAAGAATAGGCTGTTGTTTTTCAGTCTTCGTGCTTATGAATAGGAACCAAGCTAGCCACAGACCAGCTTTGACCAAACACTGCTATTGTGAGTAGAATAAAGACATCATTTCCCTTTGAAGTTCCAAACAGCTTTAGAATCAGTTTTTCCAATGAGGCACCAATACAGTACAGATGGCCAGAGCTGACTCCAGATCAGCCTTAGCTGTCCGTGCCACCTTAAAATCTTAATTATAAACAGTAATACTGATCTTAATGGGACATAAACCCAGTCTCTGTCCAGTGCATATTACCAGAGCAATTAACACAGATGATTTCAACAGGTTTCAAAACTGAGAATATAGTGAAAACCTGCTTTAGATTTACAATGGTATTGTAGTACAGAAGACTGACAAGGAAAACTAGGAAAAATTGCTCACAATGAATCTGCCCAAATACTGTCCAATAACACTAAAATAAACTCTGATAATGACGCTAAAGTGAACTAAGATTTTAAGAAGCTACATGGATTTAATTGCGTCTCCTCTTCACAGTAAATAAACATTTTAAGCTTATTTTTACTGTAAAACTGGCGTCTAATTTTATAAAACAAATATATGACAACTTAAGAGCATTTTTATTTGTTTATTTTATTTATTTGCTGTTGCTTTTCTTTCTTCAAAACTAACCATACATACCCAGATTGGACCAATTTAGCATTATCAATGAACCTATGACCTATCATGTCTTTATACGATAAATTGCAAGAAACCAAAGTACCCAGAGTAAACCCACATGGATTCGGGGAGGTCATTCAAACTCTGCACAGGCAGTCTGAGGTAGGGATTACACCAGGATGCTGAAGACTGTGCCACTCTCTCCCAGAGAGCATATAACTACACACAAGTATAACAGACATGCTGGACCTGCAGTACATGCTGGAAGCCACAAAGGATACCACACATCCTACTAACTGGGGAGGCTGCTGTTGTTTATTGTTTTTCATTACAATGGTACACTGTGTCCTTGTTTCCAGAACCACTAACACACAATCCGTGTGTCTTCCTTTCGGTGTTAGCCTGTCATACAGTCTCCTCCTTATCAGACTGGGAGATGACAGAACAGCAACATGGGGGTTGGCATGGCAGTGTGTGGCAGTTGTGTGAAGATGGCTGCACTCGATAGAGTAATCAATCGCCCACTCCAAAGTGGCTGGTGCAGCCAGTCAAAAATGCTGTTGTAATTAAACGGGTGTCCTGTTGCTGGATAACTGTGCCCAGAATGTTGATAAAATGCTTCCCAGTTTGTTCAGTTCCCATATGAAAACTTTGCTGTCTGAATGTCATTAAGAAATAAACGTTAAGGGATAGAATAGAAAGACAGGAAGTCAACGCAGGACTTGAAAAACAAGAAGTTGTCTCTGATAGAATCACTGATCTGGTATGCAAAGCAAAACCCTCACATCGCTGCAAACAACTTGCCGGTTTTTTACTGTGCAGCATGGCTTGCATGCAGTAGCAACACTACAGCCAGAGGAATTCTGTAACAAATGCCATTCTGTTCATTGATGAAAACTTTACAATACATTTTCTAAGAATTGAAAGCATCTCTGTTACCCATATTAAGAGTTTTGAGTAACATTTTATTGAAGGCTTCTGGTTTAGACAGGTTCTTGCATTGTGAAGTAAGTATGAAGGTAACACTTTACATTAAGTGTTGAATAACTAACATAAACTAATGCAGTAGTTAACATGAACAAGACATGAAGTAATACATTAACAACAATTAACAAATGTTAAGTAAACATGTAACAAACACATTAGTTAATGTTTATTGACACATCAACACCAATTAACTAATGTTAATTAAACACATAAACACATTAGTAAATGTTTATTTCCCACAAATTGCTGACTAACTAACATTAGGTTATGCATTTAATAACATGAACAACAATTCAGGGACTTTATTAATAATAGTTAACTAAAGTTAGCCAATCATGCAACAACTACATTGGTTAATGTTTCTGTATTTGCTTGTGTACTGCATTTACACCTATTTTGACAGTAAAAACAGTAATAATATGTAAACGTTTACATTAATATGCTACTTTCTGATGCATATGCTAGATGTCTGCTGATAATAATAAAATACCATTACCAATACCACATACCATTCTTTCATATCAGTTTTCTAGACAGATATCATGCATTAGGAAACTGTAAATATAAACATGTAGAAACAGAACTTATTTTCATTAAATGTAACTACTCATAGAGCATGATATGCTTTATGTTAAATCAAATAATATATAAACAATGCATTACTAACATCTATTAAACATTACTAAACATGTATAAGGTCTTTTTCAGTTAATTAAATATACCTGATGTAAAGTAAACACTGTGCTGGTCCTTTATTTATACAGGTTTAAGCAAATAAAATAATTTATTAATGTCAAACTGTTCTGTAAATTAAAATATTAATTAAAATATATCACAATATTGTAAAGTAATGTATTTAATATGAAATTCCAGTGACTTAACATAACTTAATATCCCAATAATGGTATTATGCAAATAAATTGAAAAAGCGGTGGAATTTAATGTGATTGTGCATCTTTTCAGTTCACTGTAGGCAAGTAATATCAAACCTTACTTAGTTTGTGGTTTTATTGT